>JAPPVO010000059.1:125098361-125150597 GCA_030407325.1 Camellia japonica | reverse complement strand
CACCTCAGAATGCCGAGGTAATAGAACCTAGGGGGCAGTTGTGGGGATATATTTTATGAGTACCAACACGTGGCAAGGTGACGCCGACGTGTCAGCCGAGGTGCCACGTGCTCTGGTCGTGATGCCGAGGTGATCTTGGCAAGGCCGAGGTTATCTCCGAAGATATCGGGATCCGAGATAAGCGGATAAGGGACAGAAGTCCTAGAATGAAGAAAGACTACAAGATGGATACAGGTAGTACTCTCAGGGAGTCTATCCTTATCTCTTGAAGAGTCCAAGGTAAATCCGGAAATAGAGTCCATGGAAGTGAGACTTCTAGTGGGACTGGGATGGAGTAAAACTATAAAAGAAGGGCACCCCCGGCGGTCTAAGGTACGCAATTTTAAGTCTTGAGCAGTAATTGAAGCACTTGTTTATCTTGAGAGATACTGACTTGATCGTCGGAGTGCCCCCGGGTGGAAGAACCACCGCCGGAGCCTTTTCTTTCTGTACAGGTTACAGGGTGCCATCTATTCTGCCTGTGTTCTACAGCTGGATCACTAAGGAGGGCAGTGTGATCGGAAAAGCACTCACACATTTTTATTCATACAACTAACAAAATGTTATAAATAAATGAACTAATTATTATGTAAATTAAATTTTAAAAGAAGTCTAATATAATTATGTCAAATTTTACAAAACTGAATCTATTTTTTAAAAAGATTAGTGTAACTCTTCTCCTTTTTTTTTTTCCCTATATTTTCTCATTACATAAAAGGTGTCAACCTATTCTTGGGAAGAAAAAAAGAAGAAGAAGAAGAAGTCAGCACCTGCAAAATTGGTGATTTGGGTAAAGTGTGTCGAAAGTGGTATTCCACTTTTATGTATGGTACAAGAAAATTATTTTTTTGTATTATAGTTGAATCCTTTTCTTCTTCACCAATCACAACGCCTTAGAACACTACGTGTTCATACTTCAGGAGCACCCAATAACTACTCCTTAAAGTCATATCTCTATTACATTATTAGGCTATTTAACTAAAAAACTAACAATGATATGCAAGTTTATTTTTATTTTTTTAAACTGAACTATGTGTAAGATAAATGATTGGCTAATGATTAGAGAATATATGAGAAAAAAATTTGATTTAGATATTCTAATTGATTGCCATATTATTGAATTTGAAAAGTAAAACTAATTTTTGAGCTTGCCCTTAACTTAATCACATGGTGAAAATGAAAAATCTAAATGAATAAATCTATATACCCAGCTTAGCTATCCCGAATTTATCCCAAATGAGATTGTGCAATTAGGATTGAATTTGTATAGTGTGAGATTCATGTATAAAATAAATTTGAACCACAAAATAATAATTATAAATAATTTCTGAATAATTAAATCTAAGTTTGTAACATTACTCAATCTAAATTAAAGACACTTTATCATTAATTAGTGATTAATGCAAATGTGTTGAATAACCCTTTGCGAAAGTAGTTTGGTTAGCACAAAACACAAATTGTGATTGATCTAAAAAAGGCAAGGACAAGAGTGATAGTGATTGCAAGGTTGAGTTTTATTTAGATATAGATTTTGTTTTTTCAAATCACATCTATAAGAAGATTGGTAGTTTTTCTAGACTGTAACTGGCTTTTTGCCGTAATTTTTAGTTTTTTGTTGTAGTTTTAGTAGAGTTTCTTGTCTAGTCCTTTGGGATTTTGATATTTTTCTTTTTATTATTTTGTATGATGTTAATTTTTATTTTAATATAACTACTTCATAACTTTTTTCAAAAAAGAAAAGAAAAAAATAACATCTCTAATTCTTCATTTTTTTCGTCGTCAAATTTGAATAAAAAATTGATTTGATATGGGATGGTCCAATTGCTTTTCATCAAATTTAATTAAAAGCTTGATTTGGTAAAACATTTGAATGCTACAATGCTTTCTCACTTAAAATTTCAGCATATTTCCAAAAGTTTTTTTTTCATCATATTTAGTGAAAAACTTATTTTTGCCTTGATTTGATGAATAATTTATTGAAACTTGATTTGATACAAGTTTGATGAATGATTAGAGATTATTTTGATCAAATTTAAATTTGATAAAAGATTCAATGAAAAATTAGATATGTCATAAAGTCCATTTAAAAAAATTAATATATTATCTATCGGAAAATGCGTGAGAGCGCGAATAGCCCGAAATATTATCTTACCGGTAAGAGAATATGAAAAACCCCCAAAACGACGTCGTTTTGGGGTTTTCGGGCGATTCGGGAGGCTGATTTTCAAGCTACCAATCACGGTCCATTATCTATCCTATTGTGCCTTCAAGTACAAACACTCAACAGAGACATATAGCCTTGCCTACCCAACAAAAAGACATATATAGCCTATTTTAGTAATCAAATTCAATTATTTTGAACACTATACATCGTTCATAAAAAATATATATATATATTATACTAATTTAATAATTATATCTATATTATCTTTTTTATATGTTTAAAAAATAGACTGCTTATTTTATTTAAAAGCATTCTTATCATTCAATTTTTTTGAATAAAAATATTTAAAAAATAATTAAAATTATCAGATTAATATGATTTTTTTTCAATGAAAATCTATATATAAAGATGGGATATTTACTGATAAATCTCATCCAACAGACAGTTGCACCAATTGGTTCCAACATTTCATCTGTTGTTCTAATTAGTCCTTTTAGTGGGGGAATGTCTTCCCGTTTGATCCTATTTCCTTTATTTGGTAACATTTAGTGGTCAATTATACCCTTGCTTTTGTATTGGGACGTTTTTGGTGGGATTAGTTGTGCATATTTGGCAAGTCAAAAATTGCAATACAAGATGTTTCCTCCATTACGTTAGGGTTTTATGATTTCGTTGTGATGGGGTGTATGGGAAGTGCTTTGTGTGCCGGACTGAGGGAGACTCGGAATTCTACTGTCGACATTTCTGGAGTTCTCAAGGTATGGTTTGTTTTAGTGATTGCATGTTAGGGTAGCTGTATTGTGTACATATGCTAGTTCAATCATATAGTGTGTCACACCGAGGTCATTGTATCTTTAATGATTGGCCCCCATTCTTCTATGTTGGGCACATTCGTATTCAATGTTGTTTATCGGGGTCGTGTGTGTTAGATCAATGCGTGTGAGGCCACATGGGGGCCATTCATTTTAAATGGGTTGTTTTAGTTCATGTTCGTGTATGACGATATATGATTTTTGCCCTGAATATGGTCTCCACACGATGGGGAGTGTTGTGGTTTGCCATATATGGGTGGGTTTTGTGGGGTCATGTGGTAGTGTTTGGTGTTGCCATATATTCATACATGGCAATATCATGGGTACTGGGCGTATGTGATTTTGTGTTGGCATTCATCGTATTTATGAGAATTTAACACTTTCTGTAACATTATTTGTATATTGTAGGGATGGACACTCATGCTATGTTAGTGTGTTGTTACTGTGATACGAACGCCTATAGAGACCCCATTTTTTACCGCCATTATGACTTGGACACCACCGCTTGTGCGCCCGATGATGAATTCGTATATGCCTGTCAAGTGCTCAAAGTCCTCAACAGAATGCCACAGCTTTGAGCTTTCAAACCTTATACATCTTTTGTCTTGTTTTAGACCAAAACCCTAGTTTTTCAAGCCTAAAAATCCTGAGACCTGCAAGCCCCTTTCTTTGGGCTGCCGGCCACTGCTATTGGCTGCCGGCCACTGATCTTGGCTGCCGGCCATGTGTGTGGCCTACCGCCAACATTAGTGGCTTGCCGGCCACAAGTGTGTTTTTGTAGATATTTTGGCCAACTGTGCCAACTATTTTCACATATGTATGCACCTGCGTACACGTGTATGTATTGATATTTCTGAGGGAGTTTCATTGTTTTCTATATATAGGAGACCTCCCCTTCCATTTTTGAGGGTTGAACATTTTGGAGCAAAATTATCTCTCTCTCTCTCTCTTCTAAATTCCTAAGCTTTTGCAAGCTTTTGCCTATACACTCTAAACCAAACCTTGTGGTATTTGAGCTAAGGTACTTTTGAGTCTACTTTAAACTCTTGAGGGTGTGCAAGTGTTGATTTGTTGCTTAAAGAGTGTTCTCCTCTTCAAGAGGTATAAGGCTTAGCTTGTTGCTTTGATTTATTTGTTATTTTTCCTACTATTTTTAGACTGTTTTTGGGCTGTCTAAGTTCTGTATTTTTAGGCTGAAACTTGTGGTTTAAGGCCATTAGGGGTGGAGGGGTGGAGGGGTGGATCACCCTTCTTTGTACCTCATTTCTTAGGTCTTTGCCCTTGTGTTTCCCATATCTTTGTCCACTTTTTTCAAGCTTTTAAATATGATTTTTAGAGGCTTTTCAGTGGCAAAAACCATGTTTTGAAATCCCAAAAATGGAAGGGGTAGCCTCCATTCCTTGTGCTTGTTTACTAGCTTAACATGCTCCATATTTTAGCTTATTGTTCTAGCTATTTTTATCTTAATTCCAGCATGTTTTAGGATTGGTTTAGCACTATTTTAGGGCTGTTTTTAGCTGTTCATTGCATTTGAGCTTTGTATTGCATGCTTGTAGTGTAATGGTCCTCTTATGTTGGTAGCTTAGGTTTTAGCCACCAACCTATTTGAGTTGATAGCATTTGTTTATGACTTTCCATACTTGTTTTCACCTCTAATCACTTCTGCAACCTCCCTCATTTCTTGACTTTTTGCTTTGCCTTGAAAGTTGGTTCAAACTAGTTGCTTGTTTAAAGCTTGAGATTAAGGTCTTATGCTTAATGGTTTAATCCTTTTAAGGGTTCATTACTAATGGCATGATACTTCTCTCATGCCTAAAACAACTCTTGGCTTGGTACTCCTTTTCATTAGAGGACTTAAAGCTCACTTTTGGACTTAATTGACTAAGGAATGGTTGGTAATTAAATGGAATAATAAAATGAGAACTAAAAGTGATGCAAGATAATAACTTGGTTAGCGTTCAATCGGACGTTAATTGAACCCTTGAGTCTTGAATCGTTTCATACTTGTTCGTGATGAAAACGGTTCAAGAGTCATTGTCAACCACTTCCCTTGATCAATCCATGATATGGAGGGGGTTTCAGAGTTTTTTATTGTTGCATTTATTAAACTTGTACACTTTGGTTCATAGGCCATCATGCAATGAAATTGCATCAATTGATGGTTTGTGAATCAAACTTGCCACTCCTTTGAGCTGTTTGATGATAAGGAGGGGTAAAATGTACAAACATACCTTGAGAACACCCTGCTTGTGCTATGTATGCTTTTTATTGCAACAGGAGGAACCAAGCATCAGTGGTCGGCAGGCCACTATTTCTGGACGACAGGCTACCATTTGTGGCCGACAGGCCACCACTTCTGGCCTACCAGCCACTTTTGTCAAATTGAGCAGTAACCCTTTTGGAACAGAACAGAGTAGAGGCTGAGGTGAAAAGATGCTCTACTGTGCAACAGAAGCATTCTGGCGGCAAAACAATGTGCTTTTCGAGTGGAAATCTGCGCATACATGAGCATCCCTTGCTTCTCAAGGCTAATTAGTTATTTTATTTCATGTTGTATTCATGTTGTAATTAATTAGTTAGCTAATTAAAATTTGTAATTAATTAATTAGTGTAATTAATTAGTTTGTTCCAATTTGTAATAATTAGCTAGAATAGTTAATTAATTACGGTGTTGTAATAATTAGCTAGCATAGTTAATTATTTTAATTCGGTTTGTAATAGTTAGTTAATTCGTAGTAATTAGTTAGCTAGTTAGCTCAAGAAATGTAATAGCATGTATGTCTTCCAACCCCACGTCTTTCTCCCTTTTATTTACTTGCTTATGATGGTTAGTTTAGAGCATCATGTTTCATTTAGTATACTCTATGTTCGCATTCATTTGTATTGCATGCATCGAGGCTCGGTTCATCATTCTAACTCACATTGTTAGTTTAATGCTTCTTTGAATACGTGCTTAGACCGCATACTATCAAATTGATTCACATGTTATGATAAATAGCCGAGCTTATTTAGAGTGCATATCGCTTGTGTTGCATTAGTCATATTACATAGTTAGGATCATGTATTTTTCTAGCTCTTTCATCTTTTTGGCCTGGAGTACTAGGTGAGCTTTTACTTGTTTTAGCATATTGCATTGTATGTTAGTATTGCCATGTCAAAGCATGTTCACCATGAGGCTAAGTGCTTAAGTGATAAACTATTTGAATGCCGGTGGATGAAGATTAATTGCTTGAATTGGAATAATTTGAGTAATGTTCATATGCGATCACTTTTTCAAATGGTACATATTCGAAACAATTTTCAAAACAAACATGAGACCAAGTGTTTCAATTCTTGCAAATTAGTCTATACTTGTGTGTGTGCGCATCACATAGTACTACTAGCCTAATAAATCAGAATAAGAGCATATAATGTAAATAAAATTCACATCATGATTAGTAGAGGCCGATCTTTGATCGGGCGAGCGGGGGTGCTCAATTCATGACCTTCTTCTCTTATACCTAAGTTCCCGAGCCAAGACAATCTTGGTGATGATGGACATGTGGCCTTTGGCATGAGTCATGGGTTTCCTAAATTTTTCAAAAATATTTAGGTAGCGACTCTGCATCTGGCAAAGCAGTCCATTTTTGGCAATTTGATTCAAAATCGATTTTCCAAAGATTTGCCGAATTTGGACTCTTTGGTGTTTATCTATTTCACATTACACTTGTGAGATCAGATTTAGAACCGCGGGAGTCCGATACTGTAGGGCTTATTCGTCTTCCGAAAGGAGTGCGAAAAGTCGAGCTACAGCTGCCATTAAGTTGCAATTCCCGTTCTGATTCGATGATTTGGTTAGTTGTGTGTGCGGGAAATTTGATGGTCTCACATATGGTGATGTGTGTTTGTTTTTCAAGATGTTGGGATACAATAATTTCACATTACAAAATGACATCGATATAGGGAACATGGTATCCCTTGCACGGTCTTTTCGTTTAGAACACATTGAAGTCGTCATTCAACCTCGGGTCACGCAAGGTGGACACGAAATTAGTAATGTAACTCAAAGTCCATGTGCCGTTACATTCAACTCGCCGGGGGTAGTAGACGAGCCGGACATTGATGATGAACAAGATGATTTACTATCCAAATTTTGTCCTCATGTTGAGAAAGTTTTTATGTCCGCTCCATGGGCCAATGGTATCACACATGTGGGTCAAAATTTTGAGGAAGGCGCTATTGAATTTCGTAATGTCCTGTAGAAGTATGCGGTTGAGTATGGATTTTGGTTCAAGTATCTAAAGAATGAATCTGTTCGGATTACAGCAATGTGCATAATGAGGGAATCAAAAGGATGCATGTGGTATATACACGCACGAGTCCTTCATGCTAACGAGTTTTTCTACATTCGTAAGTGGAATAGAGATCACAGTTCTGGTGTTTCCATTAGGACAGCAAAAAACCCAAGGACTGGGTCTGAACTGGTGTCCGATGTTATCTCCGAACGGGTACGTGACAAACGCTCACACGCTCGTCTGATGTTGTTTACGACTTGAAGAAAGACTATGTATTAGAGATAAGCTACTGGGTAGCATGGTTGGGCGTTGAAAAAGCATGTGGTGAAATGTTCGGTGCACATTCCATTTCGTTCGATCAATTATGGTGGTATAGTAATTCTGTTATGGAAAACAATCCGGGCAGCTACATTTACATTGATTATGATGACCAAAATCACCGGTTTGTACGATATTTCATATCATTCAAAGCATGTATTGATGGTTTCATGCATTGCCGCCCTTTACTATTTCTGGACGGTACATTTTTTAAGGGAAAATTCAAAGGTAACTTGCTAGCTGCCACCGCGAAGGATTGCAACCAAGGTTTTCCTTACTCATAACACACAATCTAACATATGCATAATTATATGTCTTGCTTTTCAATTAAATGATGTTTATGTTATCATCAATTTATTGAACCCACTAACAATTTCGTACATAGGATTATTCCCCTTAGCAATAGCCATTGTCGATTCGGAGAACACAACAAATTGGGCTTGGTTCTTGGAACAACTCGCGAATGTCGTTACAACGGACATGACGCTTACATTCATATCAGACCGACACACAGGTATCCTTGAATCAATTCCAACCACGTTTCCAACTGCCCATCATGCATTCTGCTTGTAACATTTGCAACAGAACCTACAAGACAAGATGCGATACACCAATAAGATCACCGTGTCAGACTGCTAAGCAAATTTCGAGAATGTGCATATGCACCGACTGTAACAACGTTCAATTCCCATTTAGAAAAGTTTAAGACATCGGGTCGGAACATGGCAACGACATTTCTGAAAGATTTACCCCCTGCGTATTGGGCAAACGCTTATTTTTGGTAAGCACTGTTCATGAACATAGTGAAACAAATTAAATACATATGTTACAACATAAACAGCTTCTTTGTTTACATTTACATGAACATACATTTTTATGTCGTCTTTGTTTTTAGGGGTGATCGATATGGCGAGATGTGTTCCAATGTTGTTGAGTCATTCAACTCATGGATCTGCAAGGCACGACACCTCCCAATCACATAGATGGTTGATAACATTAGGACACAAATTATGGATCAAATGTCAAAACGTAGACGTAAGGCATCACTGTGGCCTGGAGTGGTTTGCCCTAAAATGGAGTCTCAGTTGGTAAAAGCATACAACAAAAGCAGGTCGTGGCCTGTAAGCCAATCAAATGAGGATGTGTACGAGGTCCATTTGTATCCATTAGTACTCGTGGATGTCGACAGGCGGACGTGTTCATGTTTTCAGTGGCAGATTAAATGGTTACCATGTACACACGCGATGGTTGCTATCCGTAACAGTGGATAAGATTTGTACGATTTGGTTGAACCATTTTACCATGTGTCTCGCTACCGTTTGTCATACGCATCAAGCATAACTCCAATCCCAACTATTGAGAAACCACCATTCAACACTGAAGACTTCATCATACACCCACCAGTTGCCAAACAACCACCAGGGAGGCCAAAGAAAAAACGAATCTTGTCAAGGGGGGAAGAAGTGCAGCTAATTTGTTGTGGACGTTGTCACCGCATGGGGAACCACAATAGAAAGACATGGAAAGAACCAATTTAACCTTCAATTCATGCGATTAGCTCTCTATTGTTTTCGTTTCGAAGTTGTTACTAAGGTTTAAACTGTTTACCAAAATAAATGGGTGCCCCAAATGTCCCACATACCATACTACTACGTTTTGCATTCTTATTCAGTTTTTTTTATTTATTTACGTCAAACAAATAAATGGGTGACACACAACCCCTAGCCGAACCACTTATTCAACTATTTCCCATCATTATTATACGTTCAAAGTTTTTTTAGCTCCATGAAACATTGATATTTATCTCATTCTATTATCACTTAGCTTGTGTGTATGTGTTTTTTTGTGTTACACGGTTGCCAAGGTAAAATGTTTTCCCATTTGTTTCACGGCCTAATTTATGCAGCCTTATCCCACTTATTCAACTGTGTCCCATCATTGTGATGCGTTCAAAATTTTTATAAGTTTCATGAAACATTAATATTTACCTCATTTTTATACAACTTAGCTTGTATGTATGTGTTTCATGTGGTACATAATGCACACGTTTTCACATTTATTTCACGGTCCAAATTAGATAGCCTCATACCCACTTGGATTCTCACGCACTTCATTATGTAAGTTGACCACATAATCGGCTGGCACACATATACCCACTTGCATTTTAAGTACCACAAAACCTTCCCATATATCCCAGGCTTCCTTCATTTTGCAGAATGTGTTTGTCGTGTAACATTGATATTTAACTCATTCTGCTACAATTTAACCTATGTGTATGTGGTTTATGTGTTACATTATCACTAAGGTAAAATATTTTCACATTCATTTCACGATCCAAATTAAGTGGCCTCAAACCACTAAAATATTTTCACATTCATTTATTTTGACACTGTGACGCGTCACACACATTTTTAGTGACACGAAACTTCCATATACGCCTCACACTACCTTCATTTTGCAGAATATGCATATCCTAGGATTCCTTCATTTTGCAGAATGTGTCTGTCGTGTAACATTGATATTTAACTCATTCTGCTACAATTTAACCTGTGTGTATGTGGTTTATGTGTTACATTATCACTAAGGTAAAATATTTTCACATTCATTTCACGATCCAAATTAGGTGGCCTCAAACCCACTAAAATATTTTCACATTCATTTATTTTGACACTGTGACGCGTCACACACATTTTTAGTGACACGAAACTTCCACATACGCCTCACACTACCTTCATTTTGCATAATATGCATATCCTAGGCTTCCTTCATTTTGCAGAATGTGTCTGTCGTGTAACATCGATATTTAACTCATTCTGCTACAATTTAACCTGTGTGTATGTGGTTTATGTGTTACATTATCACTAAGGTAAAATATTTTCACATTCATTTCACGATCCAAATTAGGTGGCCTCAAACCCACTAAAATATTTTCACATTCATTTATTTTGACACTGTGACGCGTCACACACATTTTTAGTGACACGAAACTTCCACATACGCCTCACACTACCTTCATTTTGCAGAATATACATGTCATTGCTGCGTGAACCATGTCCACATCATGATCAGTTTTACTGAAAACAATAACATGGCACTTACACAGCACAACACTGTCAACAAAAAACCCAGGACACAACATCTACTTCGAAACTGTTTCTACAGTTAATAGATGACGTGTACAACAAACACGAATTCACACATACAACAACACCAAATGCGTGCAACAAATCCAATAGAAAACGCACGTCTTAAACGCCAATCACATTAAAGGTATTAGCCTACAAAACGGCCTATTGCATATTGCTACTTGTCAAACCTACCCACCTAGTTAAATGTTCACCCAACACATCACCAACCAACAACATTAACAATCGAACGCACATAACTTTCATTCACAAATAATAGTTTCATTACCACAGTTATCAAAACACAACGGCCACCCATGATTCATAAAACAAAAACAATCCACATTCATTGTGTACCCTTATCATAACTATTACCAAATTGAAGTTGTGACCATACGGTTCACATAGCAAAAAAACAATGTATTTAGCACTTTCCTAATCAAAAATATGTAAATGTTCGATATTGTTTTTATAAGTCTAAAAGCATTGCAAACATATCTAATCAGGTCATTGACAAATCCCTTCACGATGTTTGCTCGTAACAAGATGCTATTGTTACCTTGCAATGAATGCCCCACATCAACATGGTACACGTACTTTCGCATGACTGCGCAAACAATGATTGCACAATCAAGCCTGCGTTTTGGACACAAAATACGAATTGTTAATTGTATTGCACGTTCAGCCCGACAAATGTGCTACGTATCGTTGTTAACATCGAGATACTTACGAGTCCGCTCTTTGTTGGGGGTAGTCTGCAATAAACTCAAGAGGGTGGTTGCAAGTGTTAGTAATGCTAAGTTCGTCCATTCTATCCTTTTATAATGATCGCTTCATTACACCTGATACATGTTCCTTCTGTCACAAACAAAGCCCCCACTAATCAGAACACCACAACACTTTCATAATCATTACAGAATTCACCACTTTTTCCACAAAAAAAAAAAAAGTGCATATTACCAGTACAAGCGCTTCAGTATAACGCACGTTCGTTCTGAAGTTTGATCGTTGCTTCATCGGATTAAAATGCTTCCAACTCCCGTCCTCTGCATCGTAAACCACGAGGGTCCAGTGTGATTGCTTCCATATGGGGAAATGAATATACCAACAATCCTTAGATGAAGCAATATTCTTCAACACATAACTCTCCATCGTTTTCATATTGCTAGTTTTGATAATGTCCTACAAAACAACCAGACGCTGAAAGATAAGGCATACGCACACAGCCTATCATATAGCAGTCACACCCTATTTCTCACCATGCAAATACTGCTGAAGAAGTACGATTTGTCTGATAAATTATCACTCGTAGCTATGTGCGCTTGCTCTGTCAACAATACATCTGCGTAGTGTGGACTCGCCTTTTCCGCTCCTCGCCTTTCGGAAAGGGTTTGAAAAGAAGGCCTCATAGTTCGGACTCTCGCGGTTCTGAATCTAGTCTCACAAGTGCAATGTGAAACTGATAAATACCAAAGAGTCCAAATCCGGCAAATCATTTTGGAAAATCAGATTTTAAATTAAATAATGCCAAAATTGGATTGCTTTGCTAGATTACAGAGTTGCCATTAAATATTTTATTTTTTGGGAAATTTAGGAAACCCTGACTCATGCCAAAGGACACGTGTCTGTCATCACCAAAGTTGCCTCGGCTTGGAAACTTGGGTACGAAAGGGGAAGGTCCTGAAATGAGCACCCCTGCTCGCCCGATCAAAGGTCGGCCTATGCTAATCATGATATATTCTTTTATAAACCTTATGTGTTCTTACCCCGATTATTAGCTAACATTACTATGTGACGCATACAAGTAAGTATAGACTAAAATCGTGAGAATTGGAACAACTCAACTCATGTTTTCTTTTAAAAATGGTTTGAATTTGCCACCTCAAGTGGGCTTTAAAACATGATTTGCCACTTCGCAAAGTGGGCTTAAAACTCACACTTGTTGAATTGTTCCAATTTAAGCAACAAAAGCCTCCATCCACAGGCATTCATGCAGTTTAGCAAGTAAGCACATAGCCTCATGGTAAGCATGCGAAACATGGCAATATAACAATCACACTCATGCAAGTATGCTAAAGCATAAAACTAACCGAGTACTCCAAGCCAAAACAAAAGCCAGTTAGAAAGAATGTATGGTCCTAACTATACAAGATGCCTAATGCAACACATGCAATATGAAATTAATAGACTCGGCTACTAATATGGCATATGCAACACTTTGAGCAACATGCTATTAAACACGTATTCAAGTAAGTATTGAAATTGACAATGCAGTTTGAATGATGCGCCGAGCCTCGGTGTATGCAAGACAAAATGAATGGATGCAAACATGTAAACATAAGGTATGCTAATCGAAACATGATCCCTAATCTAACCATTCAAAGCGGATAAATAAAAGGGAGAAAGACGTGGGGTTGGAAGACATGCACACACGCACGCACACTTATTACAACATCATGCTCTCGCGAAGGAGGGTCCGAATAAATAAGTTAGCTAGCTACGCTAATTAAGCTATTACAAACCAAAACTAATTAACTATTCTAGTTAACTAACTATTACAAACCGAATTAAGCTAATCAATTACAATACGAATTAATTAAATTATTACAACACTTGCACAAATGAATTAGCTACAACTAACTAATTAAACAAAGCAAGTAAATGGCCTCGAGGGCGAGGGATCCATGCATGCTTGGTTGGTTTCCTCCCGAAAATCCACCGCCTTGCCATCGGACACCTCTGTTTGCACTTACTGAACACCAATAGTGTTGCCAACTTCCAGACCTCTGCTCCAACTCAGGAACACCACTTGTGCAAATTTCATTTCTGGCCAGTCGGCTACCAATGATGGACGGTCGGCTACCATTGGTGGCCGGTCAGCTACTATTCTGGTGGCCGGTCAGCTACTATGGTGGCCGGTCGGCCCTCCTTCCCTGAACTTCCCTTTTTTGCTGCAATAAAGGGCAAACAAAGGCAAAGCAGTGTATTCTCAAGGAGTGTATGTACTGCTACTCTTCTTATCATCACACAAGTTCAAAGGAGTGTAGCTCTTGGCCCTCAAACCATCAACCAAGCATTTTCATGCATGATGGCCAAAGAACCAAGCTTGTACAAGCTTAATGAGTGCAAAACAAGACTCAACAAAACCACAAAACTATCATGCATGATCAAGGTGATGGTGTGTAACAACCCTCGTCACTGTTTACCGATTAACTATCGAATACTGCTAAACTGAGACTGATTATGATAAGTAATGGAACTGATTGAGATACTGAACTAACCGACTGAAATCTGAAACTAATTGATTGACTGTATCTGTTTAAATGCATTTCTATCTGTTTGACTGTTTGACTATCTGTTCATATTTTTACGTTTAAACTGCAAATTGAAGGCCTTATCGGCGGCCGAACCAGAAATTGATTGATGTTTTGAGATCATTGGAATTTATATGATTTTATGGTATTTTAATTGAAAATTGATTTGGTATGATTAAATTAGATTAAAATAAGCTAAATCACATAGTTTGGCATATTTACCATTTTGCCACACTAGTGGCCCACTATCTCAACACTTTGATCTTCACATTACACTTAGATACAACACTTGATCAGCCCTATTCCTTGTCTCAACCGACTTTAGAAAGAGAGAGTGAGCTAGAAGAGTGATTCATCTTGAGTTTTGCTTGGTAGTTGATGGAATTGAAGAGTAATTTGCAAACTTGAGCTTATATTCTCATAATTGAAGACTTGGGTAAGGAAATTCAACCTCTCATTGTTGTGTTTAAGTTGATTCTTGCATGGTTCATGTCTAATTGAGGAGCCAAGTCATGATTTAGTTCTAACATGTTGAATTATAGCTTAATTCATGCATGCATGTTTGTATTGTTGACTTTTGAGTTGATTTCATGGAAAATTGTTACATACATGTCCAAGTTCTAGCTAAGGTCCATGAAACCATCTTGTTTTTGAAAGAATTAGCTCATTCGAGCTTGTATTTAAAGCTTTGAAATGATTGAGTTCATGCATGTTCATCTTGTTCATGAAAATTGGTTTGAAATTGGATTTAATTGAAATACCCTTGGGCTTTGATTTATCAAATTGATCTTTGAAACATGTAATATTATGGGTTTTGAAGTGTTTTCCAGAAAATTAGCCCAAGAGGATCGAAATTTGTGCATTTGAACTTGATTTGAGCTTGGAAGTTCAAATCTGGAATGGAAATTCCATATTTTGGACTCCCGCTCGAGCGGGGAAAGTGGCGCTCGAGCGGGAAATTCGTGCTCCCAGTACTTTGCACTATTTAGAAGTCCACTCGAGCGGAATAATTGATGCTCGAGCGGGACCTTGTGTCTTACGCTCGAGCGGATATCGAGCGCCCATCGAGCGTGATTTTCGAGTATCCAGTACTTTTGACTGTTTTGCAGACCGCTCGAGCATGGGAAGTGACGCTCGAGCGTAAACCTTTGTCTGCATGTCCGCTCGAGCGGAGTAACCTACGCTCGAGCGGGACCCCTGTTTTTCGAAAATTCTGCAAAATGTTTTAAAGTGCATCTTTGCATCCTCATTCCATCCTAGGCATTCTTAGGCCTAGTTT
Source organism: Camellia japonica (assembly GCA_030407325.1). NCBI lineage: Eukaryota > Viridiplantae > Streptophyta > Magnoliopsida > Ericales > Theaceae > Camellia > Camellia japonica. Next base: position 125,135,272 of record JAPPVO010000059.1, on the reverse strand, counting down.
AAGGCATCTTAATGAGGATATAGATGTAGAACACACCGAGGCAATTAGGGATTAAGTTATTATCTTTCCCAACTGTGTAGCTTAGTGTGTGTTCGTTCTGTTAACTGTGTAGGGTTGGCGACGGGAGACGCGCTCTAGCTTTACTATAGCCCAGAACTCTATGAGTAACAATTGTGTAAAGATATGTTCAACTGAGAATGTTTTCTGACTGTTTAACTAAACTGTTTTCTGAATCGATACTGTTAATCGAATGAATGTATGTCCTATATTCTGAACTGTATTGTGGCATCCTTAGCAATTACTGTTTACTGTTACTGTTACTGTTACAGAGATCTCTGTCAGTTCCCTTGTTGGAACCATTACTGTTTACTGATTGATGGCCATCATTGACTGCTCGGTCTTTCAAGACCTACTATACTGTTCGGTCTTTTTAGACCTACTGCTTACTGTACTGCTATGCTAATGGATGTACCACATATGACTGTTTACTGTACTGAACAACTGATATACTGATTGAAATGAACTTTTTATTACTGTAAGGACATTCATTCTAAACCCCTTTACGCATTATGTTATTCACTGGGCTTTAGCTCACTGCTCATACATATATGTAGGTGTACAGGAACCAGACCGGGGGCTAGAGGCGTCGGGGTAAACTCCAGTTTTGTCAAGCCAACCACTGTGCCTCACTGCGAGGTTCCGAGCCTGTCAAGCTATGACTTAGGGGTGATTTTATTTCCCCCTGTCTGTCTCTGTGTCTGTTTTGTACAACTGTATAAACTGATAGCACTGTACTGTACTGTATGTTAAAAGGGATTTGGACCCTATTCTGAATGATTGTAAATATTGTGCATACTGTTCTGTACTGAGTATATATATATGTATGAAAAGTCTTTTTGCATACAGACTGTCACAGCTCATTGGACATTGTTTATTTACTGTATTGGCTTCCGCTATGCCCATGTACTCTGTTTTACTGTATTACTGTTAAGCAGGCCTTCGGTAATCTCGAATTACTGGCCGGTTACGGTACTAAACCCATAGGGGCGGGTTTGGGTCGTGACATGGTGACCAAGAAAAGTAGCACGTTTCATCACTTTGAGTATGAAACGTCCCATTTTTCTCATGTTTGAATTAATGTCCGATTTGAACACATGCAATGCAACATGAAAGATGCTTATCTTGCCTCTTTTACTTGTTCATTTTTATTTACTCATTTTAGATTACCAATCCATTCTTTAATTGATTAGTCCAAAAGTGACTATCCTCTAATGGAAGAGGTGTCAACCAAGGGATGATTTAAGGCAAGAGAGAGGTTATGCCATTGGTTAGTAGAAACCCTCAAAAGAGGATTAAAACCATTAAGCATGAACCTCGATCTCAAGCTTAAACACAACCCGAAGGTTAACCAACCCTCGAAACAAATGAAAATGTGAAGAAATGAGGGAGGTTGTAGAGATGATTAAATGCGGAAAATGAGTGATAAAGGCATAAACAAATGCTATCAATTCAAACAAGAAGGTGTCTAAAGCCTAGAACACCAAACTTATGAGGACTATTACACTAGAGGCATACAAAATAAAGCTCAAATGTAGCCAACAGCTCAAAACAGTCCTAATTTAGTCCAAAATAGGTCCTAAAACATGCTGGAATTAAGCTAGAAAATGCTAGATTAATAGGCTAAAATAAGGAGCATGCTAGACTAGTAAACAAGATACAAGGAGGGGAGGCTAACCCCTCCAAATTTGGACTTCAAAATAAGGTTTTAGCCACTGAAATAACTCTAAAAAACAGTATTTAAAAGTTTTAAAATAGATGATGCAAGGGTGAGAAACACAAGGGCAAAGGCCTCCAAAACAAGGTACAAAGAAGGGCTATCAACCACTCAACCTTTAATGGCCTTTGGACCCAAGCTTCAGCCCAAAAACACAGAGTTTTTATAGCCCACAATCAGTTGAAAGACATGTTAGAATGAAGACAAAACTAGCTAAGACAGTAAGCTAAAACATGGGGTTATACCACAACCATGCAAAAAACTACTCATACAACACAAACAGCTCAAAACAGAGCTAAAGAAGCCCAAATCAGAGGCAAAAACATGCTGAGATTAGGTTAAAAAATGCTAGAAAAACATGCTCACGTGTTAAGCTATCTAGGCTTGCAAACAAGGCACAAGGAGGGGAGGCTACCCCCTCCAATTTTGGACTTCAAAACCAAGTTTTTACCACTAAAATAACTATGAATTTCAGTGGTTTAAAGGGCCAAAAAGTTTGATGTGAATATGCTAAAAGATGGTACAAAAGCTTACACAATAAAACAACAAGAAGGGTAGACTACCCCTTTACACAAAATGGCTTCCAACCATCATATTAAGGCTCAAAAATCAAAGTTTTTTGTAGTTGAAAACCAGCTCAAAAAGAGTATAAAAAGATGGCAAAACAAGTAGCTAAAACAAAGCCTACAAGGTAAGTCTTATACCTCTTGAAGCACAGCACAAATCAGCCACAATTTCAGGCTCAAACTGTGATACCCCTATTCCGTATTATGCTAATTGATCCTCCTTATGCATATGATTATGTATTTGATATGATTTGGAGTGCCATTTATATGAATATATGTGGTTTTGAATTTCTATCTGTTCACCGTAAGAATATCTGTTTGATTACCTGCTTTGGAATTTAAATTGAAGGCCTTGTCGGTCGTAGAAACCGAAATTGATTGCGCCATTGTGATTGACATAATTTTTGGAGCCTACGGTGAAATTTAATTGAAAATTGTTTCGGATCAAAATAATTAGATTCAGAACGATCAATTAAGTGCCTAACCACCTAATATTAAAATAATTGACTTAGTGGGGCTATATAAAGGGCCGTATGCACTCAATCTCTCTCTCTTGGAGTCATTTTGGCTGATTTTGGGCTCTTGAGTGTGAGAGAGCCGAATTAGAGGGAGATAGTGTAGGGAATTGAAGGTTTGGCTCAAGTTTGTGAAGAATTGGAGAATTAAACTCAAGAATTTACTATAGATTGGAAGAATTAACCCTCTAGGTAAGTAATTCATGAATTTTGAGTTATCATCTTGTGAATTCAAGTTTGAATAATGGTCAAGAACATGGATTGGTTTGATTATGAGGAAACTGAGTTGATTTTGTTGTATTGAAAGCCAATATGTGCATGCATGTATGTAATTGCTTGAATTTGCATGTTTAAGTTTAAAATACATGATCCATGAAGAATTTTGGTTGAAGCTCATGTTTGTAATCACCAATTGCACCATGTAAGTTGAAATGGGAGTGATATCCCGCATGCATGTACAATTTTTGAGGAATGAGTTTGAAATACATGGAATTGTTGTCATGGTAGCAAGTTTGGGGTAAATTGGAACATGCATGTAAATGGTTTATGAAATTGAGCTTCATAATGTGTTGAATTTGATATTAGTACATGTTTATGTGAAGATTGAGCCCAAAGCATGGATTTAGAACCTTTGAATACCTAGTTGAAGCTCAAGAATGTGTTCTGGAAAACCCAGAATTTTTTATGTCCGCTCGAGCGGGGGAAGTGCCGCTCAAGCGGGGAATTCGTGCTCCCAGTATTTTTGCAGACATGGATGTCCGCTCGAGCGGAGAAGTTCACGCTTGAGCGGGGAGCCATGTAGAGAGGCCTTCCGCTCGAGCGCCAGAGTCCGCGATCGAGCGTAAATTCGACATAACCAATACTTTTGCAGGCCTCAAGGGTCCACTCGAGCGGAGAAGTCCACGCTCAAGCGGGGACCCTGTTTTCTGAAATTTTGAAAATGCATTATGTGTTCCGTTTTCCGTTCCCTTTCACTTCTAAGTACTCTTAGGCATACATTGAGCATTGTAAATGAGTTAGAAGAATAAGAATTAAGCCTAAAGAGGAATATATGAATTAAGAACGGATTGAATCGGTTGTGACCCATATGTGTTATGTGATGTGTAGGGTCAAGCTCCAGGACAAGTCAATCAGCCGATCACTGTGAATAATATCTTAACAAAGATAACTGAAATATGTTGTTGTCCAATTGCTTACTTCTATGTAAGTTTTATAAGTTCGTTGATTCGATTGGTGGACAATGTTTGCTATATCAAATGAGTGGGCCAGAGGCTAGTTTGATCTGAATAATAGAGTGAATAGGCTAGAGGCCGTTTTGATAAGAATGAATGAATGGGCCAGAGGCCGTTTTGACATGAATGGATGGGCCGGAGGCCGTTTTGACATGAATGAATGGGCCAGAGGCCGTTTCGACATGAACGAATGAATGGGCCAGAGGCCGTTTCGACATGAACGAATGAATGGGCCAAAGGCCAGTTTGTCATCTGAATGGGCCAAAGATCGTTTTGACACAAATGAAAGTTTAAATGGGCCAAAGGCCAGTTTGACACGAATAACAGTTCGACACGAATAACAGTTTGACATGAAGGTATGAATGGGCCAAAGGCCAGTTTGACCTGAATGATACGAATGAATTAGGCCCGAGGCCATATGATGTGTTTGGAATCGCAGTTACTTAACTCACATACATCTATGTATGTATGTATTAGTTAGAAATATAAATTGGGCCCAAGGCCGTTTGATGTATATCGTTCTAATGTATATTCTTTACTTGATATTATTCACTGGGCTTTCGCTCACGCTCATTCATGTGTTTATAGGTGAGCCAAGAGAGGTCCAGACCCAGCCTCAGTGAAGTTTGTGTGGAACAACTAAGGTTTTGAAGAGTTAGTCCTTGCGTCTCACGCACGAGACACGTCTTCGCCCTTTTGCCATTCTATACTATTTTGTTATGTTGGCGAGGACTTTGGTTTACGTCTGTGTATAGTTTTGTTTGGCTGACTTAGATTTGAATGATCCTGTCTGTACAGAACTTTATGTCACTATACTTTCTGCTGTGAGTTATTAACATATGTATGTATGGAATGTTATGATATGCATATAAGTACGGCTCTATGGACAAAGTTTTAAATTTGTTTCCGTTTGGCTCCTTTACTCTGATGAGTTTTGTCTTATTTGGTTTGAGGCCGTAGGTAATCTCGTGATTACTGGCCGGTTATGGCCTTAACCCATAGGGGCGGGTTTGGGTCGTGACACAAACCTCCTTCCAAAAGCTCAGACTAGGCTCCAAGGACCTCAGCTCCAAGGTGGTCAAGTTTGGTTAAGAGTTAGTGTGCAAAGGTGTAGAGAAAACTAACTACAAAGCACAAAATAAGAAGAGAGAGAGAGAATTCTAGAGAGAGAAAGAAAATTTTGATCCAAAATATCTAACCTCTCAAAATGGGGGAGGACACCCCCTATAAATAGAAAATCAAGATTAAAGCTTGCATTCATCCCTCCATACACGTGTATGGAGATGCACTTCAGTGAACAACAGTTGGCACAACTGGCAAACAAATATCTGAAAAAGGAGAAAAATGGCTGTCGGCCATTAATGTGGCCGATTGGCCACCATTGATGGCCGGCAGGTGCAAGCCATGGCCGATGGACTGTGGGGATGGCCGACAAGCCACCCTCTCCTCCAGACTTGAAACAACAAGCTCTTGGTCCTCAACCAAGCACAAAACAGATAAGTTTAGAGGCTCAAAGGCAAGACGCTCGGCCGAGAACTTCAGGCACTCAAAATGAACACAAGCATACAAAACCATTGAGTGTTCAAATGATGATGTCCAAGTCTTGAGGACGGTCAAAAATGGGGTGTCTACATGTAGGCATCGATTACCTACAGTGAAACAATACCAAATTCATTACACAACTAAACCATACAAATGCGTACGTCACATCACATTTTCAGAAAAGCAAAAAACAACCCGGCAAATGTAACACTGCCAGAATACAACATCTTACATTGCCACATATACTATCTCCCCGTACAAGATTTTTGATATCGGTAAAATACACCGACACACCACTCACGATGCCAGCCCACATGACAGCCCTACGCACAAACTAAACACGTTAATTACATTGTATAACATTACCAAAACAAAATAAAACAAACAAATGGGGATTTGCACCAGTACATACCCGTCGCCATTCCGGTCGTACGCCTTTGTTATTTTCCCTTTCTCTTCAATTGTCATTAGTTTCCACACACCAAACCGGTTATTCATATCAAACCCAGACCATTTTTTTGCAGGCACACCAATTGTGTCCACATCAATAACATCGTCATCAACGTTACACTTGTCAACTACCCCACCATCGTACATGGTTGTGATTGTTTTCTTTCCACGTCCACAAACTACTAGGTAGTCATAATATTTCAGTCTTATTTCTTTCCTGACCTTGGACTTAATGTTGCGCATAAACGAATTTGTCCCACCCATCCCTTGCCTACCTTCCACTACATATGGAACCACTCCCACTTCATGATCTGACAAACTCACATCACCCACACTACGTTCTTGAGCTGGGCTAGAATCTGAAACTATGTGCACATCTACAAGTCCAACATTGTTGCTAGGATTCACACCAATTCGGATAGGCGTGACATCATGAACCATGGTCACATTGACCCCATTGCGGCCTATGTCATGACTCACATCCATATTTCTGCCATCAAGTTTATAGAATTCCTGTGTAACATTGTGAACTTGATGGTCCGCCAGTTGGTCTTCAAGAATTGCTATTGTTTGTCGTAATTCCTTATTCTCATTTTGCAACTTTTGTATCTCGTCATCTTTCACCTTAATGACACACTCAAACCCACCAACAATGTTCACGGCTTGCATCTCCAATTTACTTGTCAACCTAACAACTTCCTCCTCCAGCTTTGCTATCGCCACCTTGTTGGTTTTGTTTTGCATTTCCATTTCTGCAATTGTTTTCAATGCCTTTTGTAATTTGGTGTCATATGCCACATTACTCATTGGCTTATGCAACGATACCTGGACGACACCTGACTTGATGCCCATCCTAGCCCCCATGTGACGAGCCACATTAACCCCACCATCGTCACGCTCATCGGTAACACCCGTCAACCCTACACCACCATCACCTACGTTACAGTCATTTATACCATCACCAACATTTTCTGCGTTGACGTCATCAATGTTTTCCCCCTGACTGGCCACTGATCCCTCGTCTGTCGCCAAAATGTCACGCTCATACGCCAAAGATCTTACGCGATCTACTCTTACTTGTCCACACAATAAACCAATACAAACAAACATCACGAACATTCACATGCCCATTCTCAACTATTAAGACATATGAAAAAACATTGCATCTCAAAATATGTGTCACGTACCTGGTACTTGCCTGGTGCTATGAAATCCAATCCCCGCGTCCTAATCACTAATGCACCAATGTCCCATTTAAGAAATCTTGGGAACATATTTTTCGTTTCCGGCTTCACAATCGTTGAATGTTCACAAAGCCAATACTGCGAGACAAATATAAAACTCATTAAGCTGTGTGTACAGTAAAACAACACATGTATGCACTGCGTAATAAATATATTTTCAAAATAGCTGAACGACATACCAACAATGCAACGACACATCTAGTGACCTTCTCCAGCGTACTATGGAAATCTTTAATTGAGCCCATCAACATTTGTAGTATTGCATCAGTCCAGTCGTACGTGCAAACTGTTCTTAGGTCATCAATGTATTGCATAAAAGCTCAACTTATCGTCTCACCAGAATTAGTGAAGAACAACTTGCCACAGACATACAATGTCAACAACTTTGTTGTGTCCTCCTCGTCCAGTCTACTGCGCTTACACACTGCTTCTTCAAACAATGTCTTCACGAGTTTCGATGTTATGAGCATGGTGTTATGACTTCTACACTGAATAAAATCTGATGTCGGCCTTTCACAAGGTGACAGATCCAGATGCCTAGTCCCACACTGAATCCCAAATATAAGTCTTACATTGCTTTTACAAAGCTTCACAAACTTCCCACCAATGTTGAATGCGTCATAATTTTTGTCATACGCTCGTATGATTTTCAAAATCACCTTGTCAAACTTCCTAAAATCATTGTGATTCAATTTATTAATTCAAATCACCTCAATCATGATCCAAAATGGAGTCCTCTTCAATTGTTCAAAGTGACCCCCCTCAATGAAGATGTTGTTACAATCTTTACAATGCTTGCAATGTTTGAACGGAAGTTAATCCTGGTGGGTGCATTGTGTGATGGATCGGCAATAGCTTTACCACTTCCTTGACCAATTGACTGGTTTATGATTTTTGCTTGCTTGAATAATATGCGACCTTGTGTGTTAACCCCCATTCTATTTGGTCTCATAACACCTACACCTTCAAGACGTTTGCATTCACATGAACATGTCCATGGGCTCCTATTTATGCCAACATCTGCAATAACACAAGCAACACATTATGGTAATAGGCGCTACAAAACCGACACCACATACTTAGATATATAATTTGTTGCTATCTGACAACACAACCACACACATTTAATTCCCACAGAGTCGCCATACACACCAACACCAAACTAGGTACATTTAAATTCAACAACAAATATATACAAATAACATGCAGGGGGCACACGATATGATAACATACCCCCCGACAACAGCATACATTCACATACACTGGGGTAAACAACTTGCTCCCTATAATAAGCCACACAACACACACACCCACACACCCACACATGGTGAAACAACTATCCAAAAAAAAATTTAGCTAATTTTTGGCAAATGACAATCCATACCTAAACAACGCAATCCACGTCTATAACAGCCCCTGCAAATGTTTCGTACACGTGTCACACATCCCCATTTTCAACACTCCAACATTTGTGGATGTGCATTTACCAGATACCAATACCCCTAACCTATTACCTATACAACTTGTGCAACATCACAACCTACTCCCCCATATGCAACATCTTTTTCTGCTCATCGAAATGCCACAATGTGTCAATAACCAACCCAACACCCATCGTACACATAACCTACACAAACCAATCTCTTTAACTTCGAAAACAACAGTTGGACCGAAAACCATATTTCAGGATTCTGACATTTGCACCCAAACATACGAAACCCATTACGGTCACACTATACAACATATATACCCACACAGATAATGACAACAACCTTTTCACAAAGAAGCATGCTTTGTTACGTGTGGGAAAGAAATAAACATTCTCGTATAATCCTGTTGATCAAGTCTACGCTCCTCCGTACGTTGTCGCTTTACTCCCTGTAAACACAAACGTGAGCTAGCCGGCGGGTGTGTGCCGGAAACCTCTCCGATGCCTAAGTCAGCAAAATAGACAAATAGACAAAAAGCTCTGTGTATTCGGGAATCAAAGTTGTGTTACCTCTCCATAGGTGATGAGGTGAGCTTTATAGGTTTTGTGTGGCACAATTCTAATAGGACTCTTACTCCTCCAGGTAGAGTCCTCCTAGGAATTACATTCCTGACAGATGATGCTTATCCATCAACACCCCCCTCACTGCTTAAACCAAGTGAGATGGTTTTACTATGGTCAGATTACCATACGACCAAAATAACACTGCCATACTAGACAGGCAGAAACGACCGAACTCTGCTTAGCTCAAATCTTCCTTTTATAGTTTGTATCTCGGTTTCTCCTGCTAAAACCGAACTAACCTTAACAAGCTCGGACCGGACTAACTTTAACAAGCTTGGACCGGACTAACTGCCATCAGTCAAATCGCAATGATCGATCTAATCACAAGGCTATCTCAACACTTCGGCTCGATATGGTACGACCGAGCTGCTTGTCCAGATTGTGGTGATCGAGCTCTTTAGAACCGGAGTAACTTCAGCCCTCTCTTGGACCGGAGTAACTTCATGGCCTTTTTACTCAGCCCTTCGTACTATGGCCCATAACGGCCCATTACCCAGCTCGGCCCAATTTTCATATAAATTACCCTCTCAATTGCCCCTTAATTCCATCTGCGTAGCATGATAGGGATTACCTGTTTATCAGTTGAGCTAACAATTTTAGCCTTACGATTGAGCTAAACTCTTAAGCCTTTCCAGTCGAGCTAAAACTCTTCAGCCTTTCCAGCCGAGCTAAAAACCCTTTTTAGCCTTTGCAGCCGAGCTAAATTTACACCGGGCTGTACCTGTCCGGTCAAAACGTCTCTTCAGTTGTTGCAACTGAACCGCTTCCCATTCCGTGTACACGTGGCAGATTCTGATTAGCCAGGTGTAGCTGTCACGTCGTCTTCGTATCTCGTGAAATTTGAACAGTCCCGCTCTTTTTTGTCCTTCCCTCTACACAAAAACAAACCCTAATGCTTTGAATCATTCACTCTACTATTCACCTTTTTTTCCTCTCTCTCTTCGAGCCTCTATTTCTCCTCAACTCCGTGCTTCTTGTGTCCTTCGTTGCTACGACTTCCATTGCCTTCCTCTCAATCCTGGTAAGCTTCAGAAATCTGTTCTATTTTTCTTGTTTTCGCACTTGTTTAATCCATAGCATTTGTTTTATGTGTTTTTGCAAAACACATTTTACTTCCATTTTTTGCCTTGCCTTGCTTTTTCTGAAAAAACCATGTTAGAACCATTTCTATTTATGAAATACCCTGAGAAACACTGGTTTCGATCCAAAATCAATATGTAACCGAACTAGGAAGTTGTTTGTAGTTGATGTCAATCTAGGCAGACCATTCAACCGAACTAACACTTCATGCTATACCAGTAGTTTTAACAAGTCAAACCATCTTTTGATTTATCTTAGCCGAGCTAACAAACCGTACTAAGGCTGCGTAATAGTGTGCTTGATAGTCTTAATCACGGCCGAGCTATAACTTGGGGCTAAACCAGCCTTCGTAGTTCAAACCGAACTAAGAGTGCTGCCCCTAGAGGCTCAATCCGGGCTAAAAAAAAAACCCTTGCACAAACCGAGACAACAATCCCTTGTGCAAACCGGGATAACAAAACCCTTTGCATAAACCGAGCTATCGAACCCCTTGCTAAAACCGAGCTAGGACTACATTCATCTTGCCTTTATTTCTTTTAGCACGGTCCCACAATCTGTGCTTAACACTTTTGTTTTTCACTTTGCAGACTCTAGGTTGCCCAAGCACTCCTTTGAGCGCTTAATCGAGCTACTCAGCACCTTTCTCCGACCGAGCTAAACCAAGTTTAATTTATTCATAACTTAAGAGAAAAATGGGTAAATATAAGTTTTTAGTAGACACACCTGGTGGCTTGGCGAATTTCGAAGGGAGTATAACATTCCTGACGATGTCCACCTCACCTTAGCCAAGCAAGATGTCACACCATGGGGAAACCATGGTGTTTGTACCTTTTACCCCTCTGTCCATTATAGAAACCGGACTAAGATTCCCTGTACAGCCTTTACTTTGTGAATTCCTAGGCAAACTAGGATATGTCCCACCCAGCTTTCCACAAATTCATACCGTATAATAAATGGCATAGCCGAGCTAAACCACCGAGCTGGTATTAACCTCGGCTTAGCCGAACTCTTCCATCAATACTCCATAGGATCAAAAGAAGATGGCTGGGTCTATTATCTAAGAATACGCCGCCGCCGAGAGAAAATAATAAAGGACACACCGGATAAAGACTTGAACGACGATGATTTTTTTGGGTATCTGGGAATTTTGAAGATCCAAGACCAGGCCCAGATCCCTAGTCGTAGAATAAACTGGGATAAAGGAACCCCCGGTATAATTACTTCGGCTTCGTTGCATGCTTCTCTTTATTTCGGTCTCCACTCCTGAACCGAGCTAATTGTTTGCCTTCTTTCTGCAAATTTAGCCCATCTCAAATCACTGTATAGCTACCCCAACTTAGGCGTACTTCGTGCCGCACTGCGATATCCTGAAAGAAGTTGGGCCAAGCTACTGAATTTTGAACCGACGTATAGATACAGCAGCCAACGAAAAGCCAGAGTAACAGACTTCTTGCTGGAAGCCTCTCCCGAACCGGATCCATCATTGCCTCAAATCAACTTAGTTCGAACTACCGTTGAACAAGAGATGGCAAAGAGGAACAGAGTAAGGGCCTTGCTAACCGAAACACACTAAGCTGGGGTACCACAAACCGGTCAATCCACTGAGACCGTGGTAGCTCTTCCATCTCAACAACCCTCCTCATCTCGTCCAAGTAAGCGTGCCCAGACTACCCCAACCGAGCAACGCCTTGTCGATGAAGACGAAACCATTCTTCCACCAAGCCCTCCACTGAGTCTGCAACCGGAGCGTTCCGACCGAGCTAGCTCTTCTAAATGGGCTCCAAAAATCACTTTCTAGAACCGAGCTATTCAGGACACTGATTCGGTGGTTGCTGAGAAAGATCACTTAATGGCATTCAATTTTGCCAAGAGTGTTTGTCTTCCAGCAGATATGGAGCACCACAATCATTTGACCGAGCTGAAGGCCATCCCCTCGGCCACAAAATCCATGGTGCTTGTAAGTAGCTTCTTCTGTTAATTTTTTCTAATTTGCATAACTTTCATCTCAGTTTGATTACAAGTTTTCCCATTCTTTTGCAGGCCATGCAGAAGAGCCACATCACTCATAAGCGTGTGCTGGAACTTCGCAAGACTACAAGGCAAGCCATGGCCGAAGTGACTGAAAAAAATGCCGAGCTAGAACAAGCCAGGAAGCAGAATAGCCGAGCTTCAATCCGAGAATGGCCGTCTGACCGGATTGGTTAGCTCGGCCGAAGCAAACAAGCAAAAGGCTGCGGCCGTGATAAAAGACAAATACCTGCGGGAGCTGGCCAAGCTTAAAGGAAAGAAGAACGTCGAGATTGAGAAGCTGAAGAAGAGTGCGGATGACGCCGAGCTTCGGGGTTACAAGGAGGGGGAGGCGACTTATATTAAACAATGTGAAGCTACCAAGGATCTCTTCTTCAAATGTGGGTGGAGGCGGCGGTTGTAGTGCAGCTCGGTCACGGTCCAGAGACCGAGGTCTTCAACGCTCTTGCATACTTTATACCGAGCTCCATGACGGAATATGCTGCTGCCCTTCAGCAACAATTTCTTGAGGATTCAGATGATAAAGAAGAAACCGTGCCCAAAGATACCCTGGTTGTCAATGACCCTGTCGATCAGTCAGTTCGGTCGGAGCCAACGGTGAAGACCTGACCAACGAGCTGCCTACTGAAACCATGCTTCCAACCGAGACCGTGCTACCGAATGAAACCGGGCTCCGAGTTGACCTTGATGCTGATCTTAATGATTTATTGCCTGATTTTGTACTTCTCTTCTTGTTGTTTGATTTTAGTATTTTCTTCTTTTTGTTGGACACAAAAAAGTTTGTAACCGGAGTGAGTCCCCAACTATTGTAGCTCTGTTTTGCTTTGAATGAAAAACCTTTCATCTTTTGTTCGGTTTGTGCCATACCTGCATTCACTTTGTATACAGACTTACATTTTCTTGCCGAGATAATTATCTTGGTCTAATCTTGCAATCAATTATAGCTGCCAATCACTCTTTAGCCGAGTATCTACCTTGGCTGAAGAGTACTAAGAGTTGGTTCAGTCCAGCCGACCACTCTTTAGCCGATATCCCTACTTTGGCTGAAGAGTACCAAGTGTTGGTTTAATCCAGCCAACCACTCTTTACCCGATATCCTTACTTCGGCTGAAGAGTACCAAGTGTTGGTTTAATCCAGCCAACCACTCTTTACCGATATCCTTACTTCGGCTGAAGAGTACTAAGAGTTGGTTTAATCCAGCCAACCATTCTTTAGCCGATATCCTTACTTCGGCTGAAGAGTACGAGAAGAGTTGGTTAATCCAGCAACTTCTAATTTGGTTATTCCTGCCAATTTAGAAAAATGTTTGGTTATTCCGCCAAACGTCCTGCAGCCTGGATCCTTATTCTGGGCTTAAGAGGGGTGTTGGTTTAATCCAACAACCTCTAAGTTGGTTTTTCCAGCCAACCTAGAGTAAAGTGTTGGTTATTCCGACCAAACGTCCTGCAGCCTGGATCCTTATCCTAGGCTTAGGAGGGGTGTTGGTTTAATCCAACCAACCTCTAAGTTGGTTTTTCCAGCCAACCTAGAATAAAGTGTTGGTTATTCCGACCAAACGTCCTGCAGCCTGGATCCTTATCATGGGCTTAGCTTAGGAGGGGTTGGTTTAATCCAGCCAACCTTAAGTTTACAATGTTCCTAACTCACTAAAGCTATCTTTTACAGAAATAACTTATACTGAAAAGAATCTACTTGTTTTATTGAGAAAGGAAAAGGAAAATTACATATGCTTGAAAAAGTTAAAAATAAATAATTTGAGATTGACAGTGTTCCACGGCCTGGGAATGGCTTGCCGTCCTCATCTTCAAGTGGTATGCCCCTTTCCTGCTAATCCAACCACTTTGTAAGGTCCTTCCCAATTGGGCCTAACTTGCCATCTCCTGGTACCATGGTGTTCCCATCACTTTGCGCAGTACCCAATCTCCGATTTTGAATTGCCTTGGATGCACTGTTTTGTTGTACTTTTCTGGACAACTCTTGTTGGTATGAGGCAATGTGAACCAGTGCTTTCTCTCTTCTTTTTCGACGAGTCGAGCTCCAATGCGATGGCTTCTCCATTCAAGTCTGGATCAAAATTTTCGCTTCTAATTGTGGGGAGGCCAACTTCCAGTGGGATTACTGCTTCCATGCCATAGGCTAAGGAGAATGGTGTTTCTCCTGTTGATCGTCGAGGTGTGGTGCGGTAAGCCCATAAAACATGAGGAAGTCCTCAGCCCACTTGCCTTTTGCTTCTCTAACCTTTTCTTCAGTCCATCCAAGACAACCTTGTTTGATGCTTTTGCTTGGCTATTGCTTGAGGATATGCTGGTGTAGAATTGTAGAACTCTATCTTGTATTCTTCACAAAAGCCTCTAAAGATTCTGCCATCGAACTGAGTGCCGTTGTCTGATATTAGGGCTTTAGGTATGCCGAACGAGTAGTAATGATATTCTGCCAGACGAACTTCTTCACATCCTTTTCCTTGATTGATGCCAATGCTTCTGCTTCCACCCACTTTGTGAAGTAGTCTGTTGCTGCGAGAAAGAACTTCCTGTTCCGGGTGCTGTTGGAAGTGGTCCTACTATGTCCAAGCCCCACATTGCGAAGGGCCATGGGCTGGTCAATGGTAGGAGCTCTCTGGCTGGCTGATGTATTTGGTGTTGCGAACTTCTGACATTTCTCGCACTTCTTCACATACTTCTCCGAGTCTGCCTGCATGTATGGCCACCAGTATCCTTGCGAAATGGCTCTGTAAGCTAACGATCTTCCTCCTTGGTGGCTTCCGCACACACCTTCGTGTATCTCGAACAAGAATGCTTCCACTTTGCTGTGGTGAACACACTTTAGATACGGTCCTGAGAATGACTTTGTACAATGCCATAGAAGGGGAGAGCCAAAATCGTTGCGACTTTGCTCTAATTTTGTTGGCTTCTTTCTTTTCTTCCGGTAGGATGCCGTCTTTTAAGAACATTATGATGGGATCCATCCATGAAGGGCCTAACTCGGCGCAACATACCTCTTCTGCTTCGGGGTCTTCAATGCTTGGTCTTGGTAAGTAGTAGTCAATAAGCAATGGATGAGGGATGGATGTATCTGCCATTGAAGCAAAGCCTGCTAGTTCGTCTGCTCTGCTGTTTTCCTCCCTGCCAATTTGTTCTATCCTTACTACTTCAAACTTCTTAATCTCTGTTCTGACCAACTCTTGGTACTTGGCCATTCTGTCATCATTTGCTTCGTAGTCGCCGAATATTTGGTTTACCACTAGTTGTGAGTCACTGTAAACCATTAGTTCGGTGGCCTTCATATAGAACGCCGATTTGAGACCTGCAAGAAGCGCTTCATACTCCGCTTCGTTGTTTGATGCTGGGAAGCCAAGGTTGACTGCCTGCTCCACTACTAGACCGTCTGGAGAGATGAGGACTATGCCGAGTCCTGCTCCATGCCGGTTGGATGCTCCATCCACGAAGAGCTTCCACATCTCCCCGACGAACAACTTCCAGCAAGTGGAGGGATCAAATGATGCCTTGGGCTCAAGAATGTTGCTGGTGTTTTCTTCAAGGTCCATGCTTGCTGTCTGCCCCTCGCTATCTGATTGTACCAAGTCTTTATTTGTTGGTGAGTCTTGGCTTGGTGTAGCATGGTTTGCTTCTTCCTTGCTTTCTTTACTTGGTCTGCCTTGGGGTCTGACTGAGTATCTTGCACCAGGGGTTGCGCTATTCCGATGTCAACTTCTATCCCTAGTTCGGTTGTGTCAGTCAGGTCAACTGGGCAGATATGATGACTTCCTAGGGTAAATTCTGCGACAAAGTCTGCCAAAGCTTGGGCCTTTATCGCGGTTCTAGGTTGGAACTTGATGTCGAATTGTCCCAACTCTACTGCCCACTTCAAGATTCGTCCAGAAAAGTTCGCCCTCTCAAACAAAGCTTTTAATGAGAAAGCTGTGAGGACGACTATGGTGTGGGCGTGAAAGTAGTGCGACAACTTCCTTGAGGCCATCATCAAGGCCAAGGCCAGTTTTTCCAGTGGCAAGTACCTCGTTTCGGCGCCAAGCAATGTCTTGCTGACATAAAAGATGGGCAGATGTTGGATTCCTTCCGCACGGACCAACACTGCGCTAATTGCGTGCTGAGAGACTGCCAGGTACAGGAAGAGTTCTTCTCCAGGTATTGGGGTGACAAGCAGTGGTGGAGAAGACATGTATTCTTTCAGTTTTCCAGAGCGCGGTCGCATTCTTCGTCCCACTCGAACTTGGCTTTTAATGCTTGAAAAAATGGTCGTAGTCTGTCTGACGACCGGCTTAATGAATCGGTTGAGTGCGGCCGCCATGCCGGTGAGATGCTGCACTTCTTTTACTGAATTTGGCCTCTCCAGGTCCTGAATTGCTTTGATCTGAGAGGGGTCTGCTTCTATACCCCGGTTGGTCACCAGGAAGCCCAGGAATTTGCCAGATCCTACTCCGAATGCACATTTAGACGCATTGAGGCGCAACTTGTGCTTCTTTAGGATCTCAAACATCTCACCTAGGTCCTTGAGATGGTCATTCTCATCCTTGCTCTTGACCACCATGTCGTCGATGTAAGCCTCCATTGTTCTGCCTAACAATGGTTCAAACATCTTGGTGACCATCCGTTGGAATGTCGCCCCTGCGTTCTTTAGGCCAAAGGGCATGACCTTGTAGCAGTATAGTCCTCTTGGAGTTGTAAAGGACGTGACCTCCTAGTCCGGTTCATACATGGCGATTTGATGGTAGCCTCTGTATGCATCAAGAAAGCTAAGTCGGTTGTGCCCCGCCGTTAGGTCTACCAGTTGATCTATCTGTGGTAGGGGAAGCTGTCCTTTGGGCATGCTTTGTTAACTGTCTTGTAGTCGACGCAGACACGCCATTTACATTCTTCTTTGGCACTACGACTGTGTTGGAAATCCATTTGGGGTAGTGCACCTCTCTGATTGCTCCTGCCTCCAGCAGGTTTCCTACTTCTTCCGCCACTATCTCGGCGTGGTGGAGTGCCGATCTGCAGTGCGCTGAATGATTGGTCTGGCAATAGGGTGGACGTTTAATTGGTGACAGATGAAGCTTGGGTCAATGTCTGGCATGTCGTACGTGTCCAGGCGAACACTTCGATGTTAGAGGTCAAGAATTCCAAGACCTCTAATCTCTCAGTGCTGGACAACGACGACCGAGTAGAAAGAAAAAGAACTTATCCGGGTTCTTTTCATCTATTCTTACCTCTACCAAGTCTTCCACCGCTTTTTGATCAGCTGCTTTGCCAACATCTGCGAACAGTTCATTGCTCTCAGGTTCTTCCACGAATGAACATATCCCTTGGCAGCGCGGCTGCCATTAACCGTGACAAAGCAAAGCATTGCTTGGACATAATTGGTCTCCAAGACCTCTTTAATTACCCGGCTTCGTTGGGGAATCGCATTACTTGATGGTAGGATGAAGCTACCGATCGCATGGCATGCAGCCATGTTCTTCCCAAGATTATGTTGTAAGTGGAAGGGACCTTCAACACCTAGAATTCCACTTGTTTTGTCACGCTTCCTACCTTGACTGGAAGGATAATCTTGCCGACTGGCCATTCTGGCATTGAGTTAAATCCGATCAGGGGAGACACAGCTGTGCCAAGTCTTTGTCCTCCAATTCAGTTGTTTGAAGTGTCGTAGTACATTATCTCACACGAGCTACCTGGTCTATCAAAATCCGCTTGACGTCAAAATCCTTGACTCGGAGAGTGACCACCAGGGCATCATTGTGAGGGCAATATATCCTGGCCAAGTCTTTATCTGAAAAAGATATGACGTTCGTGGCCTCTGTTCTCCCTTTTTGATGGTAGGTTGAGCACTTAGTACCTCCCTTAAGTGCTCAGCCTTCTTGATTGTTCCTCTGAGCTCACATATCCGCTCAGGTTCACATACTCCATGTATCACGTTGATCACGCCTTGAGGTGGAGTGTCGACCGGCATCCCATCTGGGACGTCATGATTCTGGGGGGCTGGTTGTGTCCCTCCTTCGATGTATTTGTCCAGATGACCAGTCGCTATTAGCTCTCAGGTGGTTGTCTCAATGGTGTGCAATTTTCAGTGCGGTGTCCCTTTTCCTTATGAAAGTGTGCACCGAGATCTTTCGTCGTAGTCCTTCTGAGCCTCTCCTAGCTTGGCTGGCCATCTGACGAAGGTTCATCGCGTATCTCGCTTAGAATCCGATAAATCGGTTTTTTGAATACCGTGGTAATGGCAGTGCGGACTCTTAACCACCTTTTATCCTGGTCTTCTCCGTTGTCTCGCCTGCCTCGTCCATTTTTGTTTGGACGTTCTACCCTGTTGACCTTTGTCGCGGTCTTTTTATCAGTTACTGCGGTTGTGTGCTAGACTTTGCTTTAGCACGGGCGCCATCCTCTTCCACCCGAATGTGCTGTGTGTACTCTCTCCATTAAGGCCTCCATCGTGAGAGGCGGTGTCATAGTGATCAAGTCCTTAGTTTGTTCCCGACTGGAAGGCCTCTTTTGTACTGTGCGATGGCGAGATTGGTAGGGCAGTCCCCAATCTGGTTGAATGTCTCCCAGTAGCGGCTATTGTAGGATCTTAAGGTCTCCTTGTCGCCCATGTCGATGGAGAGTAGCTGGTCGATCTCCACCGGGGTCTTGGTGTTCGTTCTGAACCTTGTTACGAATGCCTCCGCTAATTGTGCCCAAGAGGCTATGCTGCCTTCTGGAAGCTTTTCAACCAAGTCAAGCTAGGTCGCCGAGCTGGATGGGAAGAGGATGCACATCAGAGCCTCGTTTCGCCGATATACTGCCATAACCTAGCGGAAGTGGCTCAAGTGCGAGTAGGGTCCGTCTTCCCTTCATATGTAGTGAACTTGGGCTGTAGGAAGCCTGACGGTAGGGGCACGTTCTCGATTGCCGGAACAAACGGCGAGGTCTGCAGCCTCGCTAATGCTTTGTCCGTTGGTTCGTAGGCTGGGCGCGGTATTGGCATTCCTACCTCGACGCTTCCATGCGTCCGAGGAGCCAACCGTAGAAGGGTAGAAAAACTCTGTGTGGGTCGCGCACCCTGGCATCCTCCTTCCATCGTGCCCTTCCTTCTAGCACAGTTCGTAAGTCAGACGATCTTGGTAACTCCGTCTGTCTGGATGACGTCTGGTGCATACGTGAGGGCCGATAAGTGCTTCCCTCTATGTATGACCTCTCAGATCTCGTCCTCTCAGACCTGGAGTGACGAGTTCTGGAAGTCCTGGATGAGTGTCGCCTGTTCTGAGGCTCCTACTCTCTATTTGTGATGGCGTGGTATGCCTACTGCGATCTTCTGAGTGATGAGGGGGCGTGTTGCTTTACGCCCCTCTTCTGTCGCCACCCATTTTCCCTTGATTTGGCGTTTCATGGCCTCCATATCCGCCGCCATCTTCCTTATTAATTCATCCTGTTCTTTCACGCGATCCTCCAGAGCTTGAGGGTCGATCCTCCGCCTTTATCTGTCAGGACTTTGTGAACGAGAGTGACGAGGGCTGTTATTCCGCCTCCCCCTAGCATCCCTCCTGGGGTTATGTCGTTGGCGCTCCAAGTCCGCCATGGGAGGGACAGGAGGCAAACCTTCGCGCCTCCCACCTCCTTCTGGGGTTGTCCATCAATGGCGGACTGCAGCAAATCTTCGTTGTGCGCCATTACTTTTTATTAGCAAGGAAAACTTAATCAAGAGGTTTTGTTCTAGTCTGATTTCCCACAAACGGCGCCAATTGTACGGGAAAGAAATAAACCTTCTCGTATAATCCTGTTGATCAAGTCTACACTCCTCCGTACGTCGTCGCTTTACTCCCTGTAAACACAAACGTGAGCTAGCTGACGGGTGTGTGCCGGAAACCTCTCCGATGCCTAAGTCAGCAAAATAGACAAATAGACAAAAAGCTCTGTGTATTCGGGAATCAAAGTTGTGTTACCTCTCCATAGGTGATGAGGTGAGCTTTTATAGGTTTCGTGTGGCACAATCCTAATAGGACTCTTACTCCTCCAGGTAGAGTCCTCCTAGGAATTACATTCCTGACAGATGATGCTTATCCATCAACACCCCCCTCACTGCTTAAACCAAGTGAGATGGTTTTACTATGGTCAGATTACCATATAACCGAAATAACACTGCCATACTAGACAGGCAGCAACGAACGAAACGACCGAACTGCTTAGCTCGAATCTTCCTTTTATAGTTTGTATCTTGGTTTCTCCTGCTGAAACCGAACTAACCTTAACAAGCTCGGACCGGACTAACTTTAACAAGCTTGGACCGGACTAACTGCCATCAGTCAAATCGTAATGATCGATCTAATCACAAGGCTATCTCAACACTTCGGCTTGATATGGTACGATCGAGCTGCTTGTCCAGATTGCGGTGACGAGCTCTTTAGGACCGGAGTAACTTCAAGCCTCTCTTGGACCGGAGTAACTTCATGGCCTTTTTACTCAGCCCTCGTACTATGGCCCATAACGGCCCATTACCCAGCTCGGCCCAATTTTCATATAAATTACCCTCTCATTACGAAAGCACAAATACAAATCAATAACCCAACACCAACTACTACTTGAAACCATACACGCAACAATTCGCACAAAAAAAATTTCAAAGTTGGTTCCCCATACCTTTCCCTGTCATCGTTCTAGCTACGGAGGACAAAGCTGAACACCGACTGCTTCTCCTCTCACCGTTTCCCTTTTCCACTTTTTACGAACTATGCTATGTAACAGTACAAACAAACCAACGACACAGACACACAAGTTATTCGAATGCCCATGAATCACGGACGACCATCAATCTCAAACTCAATTTCAAATTTTGGAAACAAGATAATTATCCCCCAAATTAGGGTTTCGAAATCATACCTAATGCGCAATCAAATATTGTAGTTGTCAAAACCATATAAGGGTTTCGAATTACCAAGGGGTCGGGGCGGGTCTGTGTATCACATGTAATGCATCAGTCCCATGCAAAAAGCATAAAAAGCCTTAGTGTACTTACCAACGTTGTGGCACCTAGCAAACACCCTCAGCGTGGCACGTGGCGAGCTATGCTCCAAACCTGTCACGACCCAAACCCGCCCCTATGGGTTTAGCACCGTAACCAGCCAGTAATCTGTGATTACCGAAGGCTTGCTTAACAGTAAAGACAGTAATACAGAGTACAGGGGCTGGCGGAAGCCAAAACAGTAATAAAAGATGCCCAATGAGCTGTGACAGTTTGAATGCAAAAAGACTTTCTGCACATATTCACATTCAAAACCATAACACAGTATACATACATCATGCAGACATTCAGGTTAGGGACCAAATCCCTACCATAACAGTACTGTGCCAGTCTAGACATTTATTACAGAACAGAGGCAAAAAGGGTAAATCTAAAACACCCCAAAACAGCCTTGACTTGGCAGCACTTGGAACCTCGAAGTGAGACGCGATGGTTGGCTTGACAAAAAGGGAGCTAACCTAACGCTCTTAACTCCGATTCGGTGCCTGGACACTACATATAAATATAAACAGTGAGCTAAAGCCCAGTGAATAACAGTTGTGTAAAGAGGTTAAGAATGAATGTCCTTTCAGTCATTAAACAGTCATATCAGTCATTTAGAAACCATAGCAGTTATATGTGGTACATCCAATAGCAAAACAGTACAGTAGGTCTTAACAGACCGAACAGTTAGTTGATGGCCATCATAACAGTAAACAGTAGTGGTTCCAAACATGGGAACCGACAGAGATCTCTGTGACAGTAGCAGTAACAGTACAGTAACAGTAAATTGCTATGGATGCCACGAATACAGTTTACAAATAGGACAAACATTC
Organism: Camellia japonica; assembly: GCA_030407325.1. Classification (NCBI taxonomy): domain Eukaryota; kingdom Viridiplantae; phylum Streptophyta; class Magnoliopsida; order Ericales; family Theaceae; genus Camellia; species Camellia japonica. Next base: position 125,112,981 of record JAPPVO010000059.1, on the reverse strand, counting down.
ATTCATTAAACAATAACGTTTCAGCAAACAGAACAGATGATCATTCAGAATATATTCATAATTGAACATATCTTTACAACATTGTTACTCACAGAGCACTGGCTATAAGCAGCTAATGAGCGTCCTCGGATGCCAACCCTACACAGTTATAGAATGAACACACACTAAGTTACACACTTGGGAATCAATGACTTAGTCCCTAACTTGACTCGGTGTGGTTCTACATCAATAACCTCATTAAGATACCTTAAGCTAGGCCTAGGAATGCCTAGGATGGAATGAGGATGCGAAGATGTACTTTGGAACACTTTTCAAAATTTTCAGAAAACAGGGGTCTCGCTCGAGCGTGGCTTCCTACGCTCGAACAGACATGCAGACAAAGGATCTCCGCTCGAGCGTGACTTCCTTCGCTCGAGCGGACTGTAAACTCAAGCAAAAGTACTGGATGCATGCAATTCACGCTCGATGGGCGCTCGACCTCCGCTCGAGCGTGAGACACAAGTCCTCGCTCGAGCGTGCATTCCCTCACTCGAGCGGACTGTAAACACATAAAAAGTACTTGATACACGCATTTCACACTCGAGCGGGATGCATGTACTCAGAGTGTACGCTCGAGTGTGGAGTCTTACGCTCGAGCGTGGGTCCAAAATCTGGAATTTCCAGATTGAACCTCCAAGCTCAAATTCAACATTTAAAGTATCAAATTCGATTCCTTTGGGCCAATTTTCTGGAAAACACTTTAAAACTCATAATATGACATATTTCAAAGATCAATTTGCAAAATCAAAGCCCAAAGGTAGTTCAATTAAACACAAATCCAACAAAACTTCATGAACATAACGTATATGTAACATGCAAGTGTTCAATTGAAATCAAAGCTTCCAATACATGATCAAATGAGTCTAAACTTTCAACAACATGATGAATTCATGTACTATAACCCAAATATGGACATGCATGTGAGGATTCTATGAAAACAACCTCAAAATTCAAGAATGTAAACATGCATGCATGATTCAAGCTTCAATTCAACAATTTAGAACCAATTCTAGACTTAGATCACTAATGGCTCAAGGACCATGCAAGATACAACTAGAATTCAAGTTCAAGAAGATGATTCTCCTACCTTAGGTCTTCAATTCCAAGTATGGAGGCTCAATTATGCAATTCTTCTACAATTCTTCCAATTTCCAAACAAACTCTTGTTGAAACTAAGTTTTTCCCTATCTCCTACTCTCTCCCACGGTTTGGTCTCTCAAAGATGAGCAAATGAGGTAGAAATAAGCTCCAAGCAAGGTTTAACAAAGTGGCCCACTTCAATGGCACAATTGTAATTACTTAGGTTCAAGTAGTTTAACATTATTTAATCCAATTTAATCATTCCAAATCAAATTTAAATTAAATCTACCATAAAATCACATAAATTCTAATTAACATATAACACTAATCAATTACAGATTCGGCCGCGATAAGGCCTTCAATTTGCAGTTCAAAACTTAAAACATGAACAGATCAATCAATTGATAAACAGATAGAAATATAATCAAACAACATACTCATGCAATCAGTTTAGGATTTCATCCTAATCAGTTACTTATCATGTTCAGTCACAGTTTGGCAGTAATCAGAGGTAAGGGTTGTCACAAAACCTCTAACACACGGGCGTTGTGTCACGTGACCAACACTCAATCCCAAAACATAATACAACACCAAATAACATGGACACATGTGTAATCAACTTAATCTATACAACTGTTATGCGTTCAAAATGGAATAAGCAGTGGTATTTGTGTCATTCAACAGCAAAAAGGACCAAAAAGATCATAAGAAAAATTATAGGACCAAATGGAGCACAATTTCAACATTTAGGATTTATTGGTAAGTTTTCTTATAAAGATTTACAAATTGAATGAATTAGATTATAAAAGTTAGGCCCGTGATAAGCCTGTAGGCCAACTAGATTTGTGGATCTTAAAGAACCTGTGCCATATAGTTGGCTTCATAAGCTCCTCATTAAATTATTTTCTCAGCTTTGGTTGTTCATTCTTGGATTAAAAACAAATCAACATGCTTCATTTATCAAAATGTTATACATTAACGATTTTTTGTTTTACATGATTTTATTATGAGAAGACACAAAAGTATGAAATCTACGTGTATTTATTAATGTAAATTTTATCATCTCTGTGTAGTGTGACTGTGTAGTGTGACTGACATTATTATATAAGATCATTGTAAGCGTAATAATTGTATACTGTTTGGTTTTATAAATAAATTCAAAAAGAATTAATTAAAATTTTTATCTTTAAATATGAGAGCTGTGTCATTAAATGTTTAAAGGGTAAATTACACTTTACCTCCCTTGAGGTTTCTGACAAATATAAGGATTTCCCCTGTAGTTTCAATAATTACAGAAATCTCTTTTACTTTGACTGACAATATTAAGATTCTTCCATTTTTTAACTGTCGTTCACACAACTAACAGAAACAATTGATGTCATCAAAGATAAATACTAAAATGTCCATAATACCCTCAAGTGTCTTGAAAATATTCTATTATATATATATATTGAACGCAATATTCTATGTATATCTTGCAGCCATGTTCTTGTATGTTTTATGTGTAAATACTGGTCCAAGTTACATCTTCTGGGTTACAATATTGATCTAATAGAAGTGTATATCTTGCTTCAATATCTGTATTCGTAACTCCCTTTTCAATCCCATCACCACCACCATTCTCCTTTGCTACTACCACCTTCGTCGCCCATTGTCCACCACTGGCAAGAGTGGCAGCGACGAGTGAAATAATGCTTGAGAGTCTACCGGCTCCCCGAAGACCTCTCTAACAATAACCAACCCCTATGGGAGACTGACGTCAACTTCTCCGATAACGACAACCCTTCTGTCGCCACTCTTCCACTCCTCTCCTCTGAAGTCAACGCTGAAACGAAGGTCTTCGTCCAGGACACACCACCGCCTCCCTTTATTTCTCCTTCTATCCACAAGTCTTATGTCCCAACCTCTATCTCTGCTTTCTTTGTTCTTAACCTATCACAATCAACAACAAAATAAATACCAACACCACTAGATCTACAGCCATAGTGATTATCACTATGAATACTAATGTCACCTATAACATCAAGAACTCCATGGACATCGGTGTCGCCTCCTTCCAAGACCAATCACCATGAACTCCTACAGCGAAAAACATTAAGATGACGAGATCTGGTGGTGTTTGATGATCATCAAGACCAGTAAGATCGAGATCGACACCTCTGAGATCGGCATCGCCGTAGGTTTGGTGAATCTTTCTTCGACATCACTTTGTGTATGTGTGTGTGTGTGTGTGTGTGTGTCATTGTTGTTTCGCTATATTTCTTCTCATGGATTTGGTGTCTTGATTTTGTACTTGTTGGGATATAGTAATGTATACGATTGGGGCAATGGAGAGTAGTGGTGGTTAGGAGTGGTGAAGCTGGAGATTAGTGGCAATAAAGAGTCGAATGAGGTAGAGAGAGAAGGTAGAAATTGGGTATAGTGGAGGGGAAACGCAATGGTAAAGGAGATGAAGATGGGTAATTATCAAATAGAATGAAGTGCATAATAAGGTTGTATGAAAAAGTGAACAAAGCATCATTTCATCTTTTCGGGCTCAAATAAAGGGGTGATATGGTCATTTTATATAGGCAGGTAACGTTGTTTGTGCAAAATTGACGGAATGAGAGAATCTTGATATTGTCTATTAAAGTAGGGGAGGTTTCTATAATTATTGAAATTATAGAGGAGATCCTTGTATTTGTTAGAAACCTCAGGGGAGGTAAGTGTAATTTATCCATGTTTAAATTATGTCAATTTAGTCCCCAATATAATTACATTATTGTAAGGATTAATTTTAATTTGGTCTATCAACCTAACTTCAACAATATATTCTATTAAAATCAAGAGTAAGGCATCTCTTGGGAACAAATTATTTTAGTAATTTTTTAATTTTTCTACAAAAAGATATGCAGAAAAATAGAGAGTGACATGACAATTTATAGTGACTTTTTGACTTTTTAACTAAAACTGAAAGTTGTTAAACGAGACCTAAATGTCTAATTTTTGTGACTTTGTGGACTAAACAAATAAAAATAACAATTTCTTTTAAGTGAAGTTTCACATTAATGGCACGGATTACATAATCACATACTCCGTGACTAATTTTTTCAAGTGAAGGTACAATTTTTTTAAAATTTTACATTAAAGATACAAATCACATATTTTAAAAATTAAAAGTGTAATGCCCTCTATTGGCATGTATATTGAGGAATAATCGAAACAATTCAAATACTAAGGGCCAAAATGACACAATTATCATCCTTTGAGGATTAAAGATATAATTAACCCATAATTTTTATAAGAGGTGAGCAAATACCACATTATGTTTGGTTGAGTTTTAAAATTTTGTTTTTCTAACAAACAAATTAAAAATTTGTTTAGTAAAAATTATAAAACCCTAAATTTGTTTAATATAGTTTTCTCATTTTTGAGACACAAATATTTTTTTAATATTTATTCTTGTCAAAATATTTTTTTTAAAATTTTAATTTTATTCTAAAACTCCATCAAACAAAATTTGAACCCGCAATAGAAAAGACTTGAATGACAATGAGTTTGATTCCCTTATTATTAATGTTCTGCCACCATCTTCCTCTGCAACTCTCTGCCTCCCTTTCATTGCATGTATACATAGTTTTATATATATATATATATATAAATATATTTACACTCTGTTTGGATCGTGAGTATTGGCTGTATAAATTGTATAAGTCAATCACGATTCAACACGTGGTATGAGAAGGGCAATTTGGGAAGGTAATATAAATTGCCAACCATAGTCAGACACATGTCAACCCATACTGGTAATAATGGGTCTGCGTAGCACTGGAATGATTGAGGGATATAAGGTGATGTGGCCTAATGGTTACTCACAAGGTTCAAATTCAAAATCAGGAGGAAAGCCTAACTGTAGACATGGTGTAGTGGAGCTAACTGTGAGAGTGCGTGATCAACGATCATGGAGGGATGTTTCGACGGTTAGAAGCCTATTTCGATGGTTATCATTGAGAAGTATAAATAGTAGAGAAGGCCCCAGAAAGAAGCCCAGACTCAGATCTAGAAACCAGTTTTTATCTACTTTATTTTTCCTTCCAATTTTACATTCCTTGTTCTTTACATTTCTTTACTTCAAATTCTTGTATTGCACGTTATTCATAGGAGTAGTTTCGAATAGTTTGTTGCTGTAAACCTCTACGAGGCTGGATCAGATCATTGTAAGTTTTTCATTTTTACTTAGTGAAATGCTGCAATTATTCTTCATTTTATTGTTGTTTACTAAATTCTCTTAAACAAGCCACCAGTAAAAGTCTTCTTCATTGATGCTGAAAGAACTGAAACACAATCGTCTGATAATTAGTTGGCAATTAATCTTTTGTAAGGACTAATTGATCCTTGCTGGCACACTTACAATACTAACCTTCGAAAGCCAAAAAAGCCAACATATATTTTTGGCATGCCCAATGGGACAAATTGAAATGGTTAAACGTAGGAGACAATGAGAAAATGAACGCCTAGAAGAAGGTGTGGAAGGAGAGGTAGAGGTACTTGATCTAGAGGATAATGTGATAACACATCCTATGGAAGCACCTATCTCATCAGAACCTATGGTCGAACAGACCAGTAATGCAGAACATGCACCACGTGTCCATAATAGTGGACGAGACCATGGAATTGGGCCATCCACTTTTCCATCTACTCAGCCAATGAATCTGTGGGGAGGCCTAGTAGATGCCATGAGACAGCAATTAATGAACACAATGGAAAGATGGGCAATATCCTTTATAGATCGGATGAATACCCATCAACCAACTAACACAAGGCATATAGAAGAAATTTCAAATGTCCCTCAGCAAAGATTGGCTAGAGATAAACAACATGTGCAAAGTAATGGACATACTAATGGTCAAACTAGTAATCAAAATTACGAAAGACCATCACCTTAGTCTTGGTATGAGCCTCTTTCGAGGCCTATGATAAATCAAAATGCCTCATTACTTAACAGTGAAGCCATGCAAATTGGTGAATCTGGGCCCACACAAGAAAATGGCATAAGGATGTTTCCAAATCCCATGTTCGAAGCCATACCTGGCACAAGGGGGTTCACTAATCCTTTGTTCGAATTTGTACCCGGGAGGTTGGAAGGGTTTCCTGCGGCTGGAAGAGACACAACACCTGTTCCAGCACCTTCCGCAAGTCCTTTCTCAGGACAGGCTCAGAGAGGTCAACCATACCCTCAACAGCAGCCAGCACCACAGGGACAGCCAGTCCCAAATATACCTCCCTATGGACCAAGAGGACCTTAGACACAAGGTTTTCCACTAAATCCTGCGTTTGTTCCTCCAGGGGTGGTTCAACAAGCACAAAATATGGTTCTTAGGTACTAAATTGCTAATATTGTTAGAGAAATGTATGGATCTATGGCTCGGGGTGTTCAAACTCCTGTGTACAAGAAACCATATTCAAAATGGGTGGATAAGGTACATGAATACCCAAGAGGGTTTAGAATACCAGACTTTGCTCTTTTTTATGAGAATGGAAACCAGTTAACGGTGAAACATATTGCTAGGTTCGCTGCCCAATGTGGTGAATTTACCAATAATGATTACATGAAATTAAGACTTTTTCCAAATCCTCTAACTGGGGTAGCTTTTGTATGGTATATTAACCTTATTCCTGGCTCTATCCAAACTTGGCAACAAATGGAGGAGGCATTTCATGCCCAATTCTTCCAAACGGAACCAGAAGTTTCTATGGCAAATTTGGCAAGGTTGAGTCAAAGGCCTGGTGAGAAGGCTGTTCAATTTATTGCCAGATTCAAAAGAGCCCGAAACAAGTGCAGGATCATTCTACCAGAGCCTGAATTTATGAGATTGGCTCAAAATGGTTTAGGGTTTAGGCTTCGAAAGAAGTTTGACTCAACTGAGTTTCGAGACTTAGTACAATTAACCTATAAGGTGTCTAGATGTGAATCATTACTTGAGGAAGAACAAGATCGAAGTAATACATCATACAAGACGTATTATAAAGATCCTAATTATGAGATTGATGCAGCAGACATCGTAGGAAAAAGCCTATGATCTGTGAGGCGTTAATTCATAAAGACACTACAATAGATCAGCAGTTTAAAAAGAAAGACCTTCATAGGAAATATTCTTTTGATTTAACAAAGGCAAATGACATTTTTTATCATTTGCTTGCAGCAAATTTTCTAAAGTTACCAAAAAAAGTCAAAATTCCTTCTCCAGAAGAACTTAAAGGAAAAATGTATTGTAAATGGCACAATTCTTGGTCTCACTCAACTAAAAACTGTATTATTTTTCAGGACAGGATCCAAGAACAGATTCGAAAAAGGAGTTTAAAATTCCCAACTAAAGTAGAGAAAGCTATGGGGATTGACACTAATCCATTCCCAGAAATTAGAGAAGTTACAGCTAATGTTATTGTGCCAGACTTCCAGAACTTATAATTGAAGGAATTGGAAGAGGTTAATGTGCAGATGCATGTTGCCAGTCATACTACTATCAAGAAAGATGCTAGAAGTTCACCAGCGAATGGGCAAAGCTTTGTAGACCAAAGGGAAGACTCTGATGAGGAGGCACTGGATGATGACTCTTTAGAGGCAGCTGTTATGCAAAGAATGTGTCCCAGATGGAGGTTAAGCTACAAATGGTTGAAAGGGCTCCTGATTGATGGCAAGTAGTATTATAAGGATGTGTAGAGATGCCCTAAACCAACCAATGCCTACAACAAAAGGCCATACCCAACTGGTCCTAGACAGCAGTCATTCTTGGCTGGACCAACAGCCACTAGAGTGCATTCCAAGAGCAAGAGACCTATACATGAGTTCAGACCACCCAACTATTACAAAATAGAGGGCAATCATCCTGAGAGGAGACCTGAAGTGGGCTCAAGTTATGGGATCAGAGTTAGAGATTGGCCTCCTAGACCAGCCTCACATAAGATGGAAAGTAGTCACCCTCATGGAAGGCCTGAATTAGGCCCAAGACAGGGGGCAGGGCCAAGCAGTGGTCTCCACATGTAGCTTTGAAACTGGCTTCGAAAGCAGAAAAAGGCAGTTCAACAACTAAGCTAGTGGGTTCATAGGTACCTGGGGTTCTAGATTGGTTTGTCATGCAGAACAAGCCTAAGGAAATACCTACACAGATAAGTGTTGTTGGAGGCCAGGGTAGGATGGTTAAACCTCCCTTGGTGACTCCAAATAATTGGGTGTTACTAAAACATCCAAAAACAAAGGAACCAAATATGGTCCCAATGATTTCTAGGTCCCAAAGGAGGAAGATCCAGTGAAGGTATACTCAGTACCAAAAGGATCTAAAAGAAAGTGGGGAAAGTTCTTCATTGGCCCAGCCAAAAGGCCAGACAGAGGGAAGAAAAAGTCCAAAGTTGGATCATAGTCCAAAATCGACTCTTCAGGACAGAAAGAGTTTCAGCAAAGAACAGTTGGCTAAAGTTCACTCTGAACTAAAAGCCAAAGAAAGATCCAGTTTAGTAGGTCTTGAAAAGGCTTTGATGGAAAGCGACAGTGAGACAGAGGGAGAAGTTGACCTAGGCCAAAGGAAAGAGATGGTTAAGGAGGAAATGTTTGAAGCCTTCATGGCTGAACAGACATTTTTGGTTAAAAACCAGTAGGAACAGACCATTCGAAGGAAGTCACTAGTACTGAAGTGCCAGAATGCAGCATGGAAGATGTTTCTGAAATAATTGAACAAGTTGGCTTGGAAAAGAAGCAAGTACAACTAGTGGTTCAATTTGGCTCATTTTCTCCAGTGTCAGTGAATATGGTGCATATACTACCACAGGAGTTCCAGGCTGAAGATGAAAACCAAGAAGGTCAGGAGATTGACCCTATTCTAGTTTCTAGTGAAGATTCACAGGTTAGTATGGTTCAAGATGAATCTGAAGTGGCCACACCAATGGAAACTAGGGACGAGAGTGAGGAAGAGGTGAGTATTAATCTCTCATATCCTTTTGAGTATCCTACAACATCCATGACACAGCATGTCAAGCCCTTGTATATCAAGGCTTTTTTCGATGGGATACAGATGAATAGGGTATTGGTGGATGATGATGTCACGACCCAAACCCGCCCCTATGGGTTTAGTACCGTAACCGGCCAGTAATCCGAGATTACCGAAGGCCTGCTTAACAGTGGAACAGTAATACAGAGTACAGGGGCTGGCGGAAGCCAAAACAGTAATTAAAAGATGCCCAATGAGCTATGACAGTCTGTATGCAAAAAGACTTTTCATACATATACACATAAACAGTACATATACATCCATATACAGTCATCCAGGACAGGGACCTAATCCTTATTAGAACAGTACAGTAAAACATCATTCAGTCTATATAGTATTACAAAACCAGATACAAAACGGGGAAATCTAAAGCATCCCAAAAGCCCTAACTTGAAGGACTTGGAACCTCTCAGTGAGGCACAGTGGTTAGCTTGACAAAACGGGAGTTTATCCCGACGCTCCTAGCAACGGTCCGGTGCCTGTACACCTACATATATATATATAAGCAGTGAGATAAAACCCAGTGAATAACATATGCGTAAAGGGGTTAAGAATGAATGTCCTTTCAGTATTAAAAACAGTCATTTATCAGTATATCAGTCAATCAATTTGTGGCTCATACATTATGCCATAACAGTCATTCAGAAACTATAACAGTCATATGTGGTACATCCAATAGCAAAACAGTACAGTAGGTCTTAACAGACCGAACAGTCAGTTGATGGCCATCATATCAGTAAATAGTAGTGGTTCCAACATGGGAACCGACAGAGATCTCTGTGTCAGTAGCAGTACAGTACAGTAACAGTAGGTTGCTATGGATGCCATGAATACGGTTCACAAATAGGACATCATTCATTTATTCAGTAACAGTATCATTTCAGAAAATAGTACAGTTCAATTGTTCAGAAGATAATCATTATTGAACATATCTTTACAACATTGTTACTCACAGAGTTCTGGGCTACAGATAAGCTAGTACGCGTCTCCGGATGCCAACCCTACACAGTTACAGAACGAACACACACTAAGCTACACAGTTGGGAAATAATAACTTAATCCCTAATTTGCCTCGGTGTGGTTCTACATTACTATCCTCCTTAAGATGCCTTAAACATACTCTAGGAATGCCTAGGATGGAAAGATGATGCAAAGATGCACTTTAAAAACATTTTTAGAATTTTCAGAAAAACAGGGTCCCGCTCGAGCATGGCTTTCCCCGCTCGAGCGGACATGCAGACAAAGGTTCCCCGCTCGAGCGTCACTTCCCACGCTCGAGCGGACTGCAAAACATGGCAAAAGTGCTGGTGTAACATGCCCGGGGGGTACCCGCGCGCGTTAAACAGTTCGGACTCCCGAGATCTCTTTGATCTAGCCTCACGAGTGCAATATGAAACATAGATGAGAATCCAGATTTGGCAACTTTTATTAAAAATCCATTTTATTGCAATTTTGCAAAAATGGACTGCGTCATCAGATCTCAGAGTCACCACCTAATATTTATTTTGGGAAAATTAGGTAACCCATGACTCGTGCCAAGGCCACTGTTCATCGTAACCAAGGATGCTTGGCTCGGAACCTTAGGTATGAGAGGAGAAGGTCAATAATGAGCACCCCCGCCCACCCGATCAAAGATCGGCCTTTACTAACCATGATATGAATTTTATTTTATTTATATGTTCATGTTCTGATTAGTTAATAAATCCTAAAATCTAGTATGTGAAGCATACAAGTATAGACTATGCCATTCATTTTGGAACAATTTGATATCATGCATTTTGAAAGAGTTTTGACGATGTACAACCCAAATAAATTGAGTTTACAAGCACGAAAAATCAACATCATTCCAAATTAAGCGACACAACCTCCATCCACTGGCATTCATAGAGTTATATCACATAAGCAAATAGCCTCATGGTAGAATGCTAGACATAATAGAAAAACACACACAAACGGGATGCTAAAGCATAAAACTTACATGTTTGACGTCCCACGAACAAGCTACAAAACAAAGTTAGTAAAATATGCATGATCTTATATACAAATCCTAATGCAATTCACTCATGAGATGCAACTAAAGATTCGGCTTCTAAAATATGATATGTGAATCATCTCAAGAACATGCGGTAGCGCACATAATCACATAGGAATTGATTAAATCCACAAATGCAAACTTAGCCGAATCAAGATGCATGAAACATGGATGCAAAGCATAACTATGATGAAAAATAAATATGATGTTTATGTACAAATAAAGAAAGCAAGTAAAGAACGGGATAGAAAGAAGCGGGGCGGGGAATTATTACAACATTTTAAAGAATAATTACAAATCAAATTAGAGAGAGATGAGGAGAATATTACAACAAAATAAAAACCTCACAATACACTCAAAATAAAAAATAAATAAAATAAAAGCTTCATGTTCTTTAGAACCGCCGGCGGAAATTGGTCAATATTGGGAGATTACGCCATCTTGTTCAGAAGAAGCTAACCGACTGGCCAACTAGGCCAAGCAAAACCTGTCTTGTTGCGAAACCAAGAAAATGAACAAACAAAAAATATGTAGGTGGCTCAACTAACCACTACCGATTAGATTAAAAAAAAAAAAACAAGAAAAACAAATATAAAATAAAATAAAAAGTGCAAACTCACAACATAACCTAAAGCAATAAAAAAAATATAAGATAGAATATGCAAGATTACAACAAAACTAATATGAAATTAAAGCATGCGAATAAAAATAAATAAATAAATAAATAATTATGAGCTAAACAAACCACTAGGATTATAACAACACACTATGAAATATAAACTAAGAAAATAAATATGAGATAAACAAACCATTTAGATTATAACAAAACACAATGAAATAAGAAGCATGAAAATAAATATAAGATATAAAATATAAGAAAATGAAAAACTAACAATTCACCTTCCAAAGAAAAATTGAACTTCGTGATTTTTAAACTTCCTCTTGATCACCCTCAAGTGTAGGAAGTGTGTTCTCAAATCCTCAATTCGAAATTATGGAGTTTATAGAGTTTGTGGTATAGAAAGTGACTATTCTCTAGTTTTTCTCACTTTCAATCACTAAACACTCTTCCTTATGATCAAGGCAATTGATCTTTGGCTATATCAGAATTTTTGGAGTGGTTTTGGTGTATGGAAATGAGAAATTTCAGTAGCTATGGAAGGTATGTGGTGTATATGGAAGATAGTAATATTTTTGGCTCAAAAACTCAATTTTTCTCTCTTTTTTCACTCTTTTCTCACTCATTGCTCTTCAATTTCGTGGTCTTTTTTTCTCTCTTACAATATGATCATTCTATATAGGCAATGAGGGAGAGTAAAGGCCAAAAAGAAGGTGGGAGACAAGAATGTGATAGGAGGGCAAATTTTCAAGGTGGTTGCATGGGATACTCCTTTATGAATGCAAACAAAACCTCTTTTTGACAATGGGGGATGATTAGATATAATGGAGGATGAGTGGATGCACTTGAATGGCTTAGAAAATAGGTAAATGGGTTGTCCCAACCGAATCAAAACCAAAAAAAAATGGGCTATTGTTGTTTTGGGCCGAGTCAACAAAATCTGCTTTTAAGCCCAACTTCAAATGGGCATATCTCTCCCATATGGACTTGGTTTTAGGCGGTTCTTGGGTCCAAATTGAAGCCCCAGAAGTCTACTTTCCAATGGTGGTGGCCTCAAATTTAAATTTTAAGTGTACAAAGAGATATGCCTAATTTAGTAAAGGCTATCTCGGGCTGGGTCAACAAAATCTGCTCTGAAGCCCAACTTCAAATGGGTATATCTCCCTTATTTGGACTTGGTCTAAGGTGGTTCTTGTATCTAAATTGAAGCCCCAAAAGTCTACTTTCCAATGGTGGTGGCCTCACATTTAAATTCCAAGTGTACAAAGAGAAATGCCTAATTTAGTTAAGGCTGCTCATTTCCTTCTTAATGATTTGATACTCATTCTTTTCCTAAACCAGTTTTCTTTCATCCCCTCCTATTTCCTTCAACTTCAAACCTATAAAGAAGATGTTTTTAAATATGTTTCAAAAAAGTTCACCTCTCTTCCATTTATTTCCTCTTTGTCCTTACTCGGTTTACTGAAAAGTGCAATATTTTAATCGAAATGGGAGCCTCGGGACATTATAGAAACATTTAAAAAAAACATATTTTGAAAAGAGGGTTTTAAGGTCTAAAATAGTTTGGCCAAAAAATGGGTGAAGGTTGGGATTAAAACTTAAATTCCATCTTTCTTATTGAGAATTTTTTGAGAAACACATTCTAATTGTCATCATCGGGTAATCAAAAGAAAGCGCCCAAGTCTTAGGGCCGGTCAAAATGGGGTTTCTACAGTTGCCCCTCTTTGACAGAGCTCAAAGTCATTTCATGACGTGAGTGAATGTCAAAGCCTAAAGACGACCCTTTTGACAAGGCCGTAAGACTTGGGCAAACAAACAAGATGTAATGCAAGTGGTTGAACCCGAAGGTTGCCTACGTATCCCTTTGCAAGGAATCAAACCAGCGTAGTTCAGGGGCAAAATGCAAGTGACATGCTTAAGATGCAGTTTGAAAGTTGGACTTACACGCTTCGCGAAGCCGGTTATTTGAAAATTCATGATGTATGCAATGCAATGCAATGTCATGGAGTGATGATAAAGATATGAAGATGGCAACATGGGAGGCAAGCCTCGTGCAAATGATAGGAAACATAATAGGGGGTGCATTGCATACAAAAATGAAAGAAGGGGGTGTATCGCATTCAAATGTGCATACCACACAAATGAGAGAGGGGGTGGCGTGAACAGACAGGCACACCTAACTGTATTTCATACACAACTTTCCCTATTCTCCAACGGGGTGACAGACTAGGTTGGTTCAGTATCCAGAATTGAGGCGCATCCAAGCTACCTCAACCTATGGGGCTGCCATACAGATTTCAAGTCAGGGATACACCCTTGGGTATTTAAACCAGACTTTAGTCTCAGAAATCCTAAACCTTTTGCGTTCTAGGCATCGCCATTCGAACTCTAGTTTTCACCGTCTCAGTTGATCTCCTAGGAACTCATTGCAAACCAGGCAGGTGGCTATACCAGACCACCTGAAGTCGTTCGGGCACAACAAACACCAAAGGAATTACACCTTTAGAGGATTTAAGGTCTCCTAGACCGCGAAAGAAAAGGGTGTATCGCATACAAATGTGCATACCACACAAATGAGAGAAAAGTGCATCGCATTCAAATGTGCATACCACACAAATGAGACAGGGGGGTTGCATCGCATTCAAATGTGCATACCACACAAATGAGAGAGGGGGTTGCATCGTATTCAAATGTGCATACCACACAAATGAGAGAAAAGTGCATCGCATTCAAATGTGCATACCACGCAAATGAGAGAAGGGGTTGCCTTGCATTGAAATGTGCATACCACACAAATATGAGAAGGGGTTGCATCGCATTCAAATGTGC